>NW_025560211.1:0-103764 GCF_020424385.1 Procambarus clarkii | reverse complement strand
GTTAGTTTGAGGAGGACCGGGAAAAGCCAGCACTCTTGCCGCCCCGTAGCTGCATTATACCATTCTACATCGAGCCATCGCCTGTGGTAGACGTAATCTTCATTCGTCGGCCAGCTGAGTAAAGCCGTCGTAGGTGGTAGCTCCTAGTACATCTGCAGTATCCAGCAACATCGACGTGGGTCCGTGGGAACATAGCAAAATCCGGGATCTCGTCTTATTTGCGTGTGATAGCAAGGAAGTGTATTGAACAGAGCGTGAGACGTGGGTAAAGTTCATACAAGCCGGTGCAACTGACTCGTAAGTCCCCATCTCAGTTATCAAGAAGACTATCTGATCTCCTGCTAGTGTCTTGTAGCAGTGTAGTGATCTGGGAATATCTTGCCAGTGTGCAGGGCAGCTTTCCTATAAAATATGGTGGGAATTTCGAGTGACAGTGACGCTTATAGCGTTTGGCGGTATCTTGTACGAATGCCACACTTTGCCCTGAGCCAGATACAAAGCCGGCAGAGTGAGGAAGGCTACGAAGTGAGCTTAGCCACGCTGGGCTACCACCTAAGCCTAGTCCGCCGGCTTGAGGAGGTGACCACCTACAAGCGGTGTGTCTGTATATGGTAGAAGTTCTATGTGAGAGCCGACTGCGTAATTGAGTAAGTACCCCTATGTGTATTGGTGAGATTTATCTCTAAGCCTGAATTCGAGGTCATGTGTTCTGCCCGCATAATCTCTAGAGCATCTGAGAGGTGAAGGGAAGCGCGGGCGCATGAAATTTTCACCCTTATTTACGTCCTTGCTAGTGAAGGAAGGACTTGATCTGTTGTGTGCAGACGTACATGTGTGTGTGTGTGTGTGTTAAGAACATAAGAACATAAGAACAAAGGTAACTGCAGAAGGCCTATTGGCCCATACGAGGCAGCTCCTATCTATAACCACCCAATCCCACTCATATAGATGTCCAACCCGCGCTTGAAACAATCGAGGGACCCCACCTCCACCACGTTACGCGGTAATTGGTTCCACAAATCAACAACCCTGTTACCGAACCAGTATTTACCCAAGTCTTTCCTAAATCTAAACTTATCCAATTTATACCCATTGTTTCGTGTTCTGTCTTGAGTTGATACTTTTAATACCCTATTAATATCCCCTTTGTTATGTCCATTCATCCACTTGTAAACTTCTATCATGTCACCCCTAACTCTTCGTCTTTCCAGTGAATGCAATTGACGCTTTATTAATCTTTCTTCATATGAAAGACTTCTAATTTGGGAAATTAACTTTGTCATCCTATGCTGGACACGTTCAAGTGAATTTATGTCAATTCTATAGTACGGCGACCAAAACTGAACTATATAATCTAAATGGGGCCTAACCTGAGCAAGATATAGCTGAAGAACCACACCAGGTGTCTTGTTACTAACGCTTCGATTAATAAATCCCAGTGTCCTATTCGCCTTATTACGAACATTCATGCATTGATCCTGTTACGGCCCTCTCGGGACGCAACGGGGTCCTTACTCTGATGTTAGAGGAAGATATATGTATCCGTTCCCAAGCCAGTATTGGCTATCAAGGGATGAGATCCGTGACGCAAGTAACTTAAAAGGGAGTAGGGAAAGAAAGCTAAGAACTTAAGATTATACTTGTCACCATCACCAATTAAATATATAAAATCAAAAGGTGCACAGGGGGAGGGGTATTAACACTATACAAGGGGATTATACACAATATAGTCTTCTGCTGAAGACGCTGGTGCCACACCACTTGGTGCAGAGTCCTTGGTGCTTTCTTCGTGGCCTCACGACGTGTCTGAGAATGCCGAGCCTACCCGGGCCACAGGTCAGCCAAAACGCAGGTCCACTGGGGGCACCGTCGTGGAGGCCGTCAACCACACGTCCAGCTGATCTGCTGGCAGGTACTGAGCCACCAAGGCTGGTACGGCCACTCCACGAACGATATAAGGGGTACGCCCTAGACAGGAGTCTCGTGTGATATCACAAATCACCCTCCTGTCCTCAATACCCCAGTGGATGATCGTCTCCAACAGTCGGTCCCGGGTAAATCCTTTCACTGCCACTCCAATGGCAGGCTAACACACCACAGTGTTCTTCCGGGGGGACGACGTCACAACAGCTGCAGCAAACTTCACAGTATGGAGACTGGCTGCCTCGGGTAGACTGACTCAACTCCCATCACAGCAGTCCCAGGTCGACTCTGTAAGCAGACACGTCATCAATAACAGGGACACTAAAACACCACACTTACAGGCTCAGACACAAACGCCAGACATATCCACTCCATAGATGGCGTTGTAGTCTGAGCACCACCTCACCAGAGGTCAGCGGCGGCGGTGTTGAGTGCTGAACTGGGCTGGAAACTGGCCCTCGTAGCTAGTACACGTCGTCGGTTTGGAGGGGGTTTCGGGAACTGACCCACAGATGGCGCGGCCGTCACTGCTTCGAGATTGGACGCTGGATCAGGGTCCGTAACACCTCCCTACCAAAAGAATTTGGTTTGGGTTTCTATAAAAAAAGAAGACAAACCAAATTAGTACGTGGATCTAGATACGAGATAATGCGTCAGCTACCACGTTGTCCACCCCTTTTATGTGTTCAATCTGGAGGGGATATTGCTGCAAATGTAGACTCCATCTGGTGAGCCTGAGGTTCTTTTGCCTAAACTGAGCCAGGAACTTTAGAGGATTATGGTCGGTCCGTACTAATATAGGATGACCATTGCTTGTTAGATACACCTCAAAGTGCTGGACGGAATTAATCAAGGCCAACGTTTCCTTCTCTATGACCGAGTAATTCAGCTGGCTGGGGGTGAACTTCTTAGAATGGTAGGCCACCGGATGTTCCACCCCCTTCTCGTCCGTCTGGGATAAAACGGAGCCCAGGCCATAGTCAGAGGCGTCGAGCGTCAGGATGAATCTATCCTCAAAGCTCGGGGACCTGAGGATTGGAGCAGAGATCAGAATTGCTTTGAGACTCTCGAATGCCTTCTGGCAATTCTCATTCCATATTAACTTTACCCCCTTCTTCAACAGATTGGTCAGGGGGGCGGCGATGGAGGAAAAATTAGGGACAAACTTACGATAAAATCCAGCCATACCAAGGAAACGCAAGATGTCCTTCCTGGTAGCTGGCGTAGGATACTGGACTATTGCCTCGATCTTGCTGGCCTTCGGCGCAATCCATCCTCCTCCAACCTTATGACCTAGGAAGATGACAGAGGTTCTGGCAAACTCCGATTTATGCAAGTTGACCACCAATCCTGACTGGAGCATGGCCTTGAAGAAATCCTCTATGTGACGCAGATGATCCTGCCAATCTACATCATATATTAATACATCATCGATGTAGACTAAAGTGTTTTCCACGTCACGCAACACAGTACCCATCAGTCTCTGGAAAGTGGAGGCTGCGTTTTTCATCCCGAATGGCATTACCTGACATTCAAACAGCCCGTCGGGAGTCACAAATGCTGATATGGGTTTGGCTTTTTCCGTGAGGGGAACTTGCCAATAGCCTTTGAACAGGTCAAATTTTGTCAGGTACCGGGCTCTACCTATGGCATCCAGACATTCCTCTACTCTGGGGAGCGGGTAAGTATCTGCTACAGTGACCTTATTCACCTGGCGATAATCAATACAAAGACGGTATTTCTTACCAGGTTTGGGCACTAGTAGTATCGGGGATGACCATGGGCTCGAGCTCGGGGCTATCAGATGGTGTTTCAGCATGTAATCTACCTCCTCTTTCACCACCCGTTTCTTCAGTGGGTTAAGACGGTACGGGTGTTGTTTTATAGGTCGGACGCCTTCCTCCAGCTCGACATCATGCCTCAAGACAGATGTTAATCCTGGAACATCGTCGAAGATAGGCTTGTATTGCCGGATCATCTGCAGCAATGATGATGTCCTTCGGCCACGTGTGTCAACTTTGCCTGCAAGTTTAACAGAATGTCTGAGTTAGTCAACACCTCCTCTTCCTCCTCAATGTCGTCATTAGTGGTCACTAAGGTTACGGGGAGTGTATCCCGCCCCTCGTATCTCTTGATCATATTAACATGAACCAGAGTTTCTTTCTTACGACGGTCTGGAGTACTCAGAAGGTAATTGAGGTTAGTAACCTTCTTTACAACCGGGTAGGGACCTACGAATCTGGCGCTCAAACTTCCAGTTATTGTAGGAGTACATACCAAAACCAGATCTCCTACTTGGAACTCCCTTTGCTTGGTCCTCCTATCATACCTGCTCTTGATAGTTCTTTGTGTACTTTCTAAGGTCCTTGTAGCCATCTCCCAGGCTGAGAACAGCCGTCCTTTATTTGTAGACAACCAGTCCACAATATCCTCGTTGGTTTCTGCGTCCAGCCAATGGTCTCGTGCCACCTCTAAGGGACCTCTTACTGAGTGACCAAAGATCATCTCGAATGGGGAGATTCCTAGGGATTCATTGGGCACTGATCTTACCGCAAATAGGAGGTAGGGCAGTTCTTCAACCCACTTACTCTGCCTGTCGTAGCAAAACTTCCGAAGCATGCCCTTCAACGTCTGGTGAAATCGTTCCAAAGCTCCCTGAGACTCGGGATGGTAGGCACTAGAGGTTACCTGTCGGATTCCCAGGTCGGCGATCTGTTGGCGAAACAAATGGGACATGAAATTAGATCCCTGGTCCGTCTGAATGGTCTTGGGAAGACCGTATCGTGAGATGAACCAGAGCAGTTGTTTCACCAAAACCCTAGCTGTGATGGTCTTAAGGGGGATCGCTTCTGGGTACCTACTAACCCGATCTAGTATTGTTAGCAAATACTGTACCCCTGAGGTAGCAGGTGGAAGAGGGCCTACTATATCCAAGATGAGGTGTTCGAAGGGCTCACCTATTGATGGAATGGGGTATAAAGGGGCTTTGGGGACAGGCTGGTTTGCTTTCCCGGCCACCTGGCAGGCGTGGCAGGTCTTGCAGAAACGACGTACGTCCTCCTTCATATGCGGCCAGTAGAAGCCCTTGGCTAGGCGTTGGAAAGTCTTAGAGATCCCACCATGTCCAGCAAATCTATTAGCATGGGCTGTTTCTAACAGCTTAGATCTGAACACGGCTGGGACGACTATCTGATCACCTACCGCACTTGACTGGGGGTATTTCGGAGGATGCCGGCGACACAGTACACCACTTGACCACACATATAGATCCCCTCCTTTCGCAGGAGAGTCTACGGTGTCGGCCAACTTCCGTACCTGAGGGTCCTTCTTCTGTTCCTCTATCAGATGGGCTCGAGTCCAGCTTTCAGGAACCGGCATCTGGACGGGCGGGACTGGTGTATGGCCACTTGTATCCTGTGGGATAGGAGGAGAGTCAAACAAAGTGTTTAGATCTAGTGGTGCATGGAGGTGCGCCTGAGACCTAGTTTGCACTGCTGCGATGGGACTGGTCTCTTCACGTCCTGGATTATCCATTACCAGGGGACAGTTGGGTACTAATCCTAGGGCTAAATCATTGGCTAATATTACGTCAATCCCCTCTATGGGAAGACTATCCACCACGGCCAACCGACACTCACCTTTGAAGTGCTGAGAATCTAGATGCACTTGTACCAATGGGGCAACGTACAAGGTGGAAGGGAATCCACCCAGGATTACCTTCTGCATCTCATCAGCTGATATACCTTCGGGTAATGATGTTGCCAGAATCAGAGACTGGGCCGCTCCACTGTCTCTAAGTATTACCACAGGCGTACTTGAAAGGCCACTGGCTACATATCCTTGGGAGGTATATGGGGCGAACAATCCTTTCCTCTTCTCTAGGGTGGATGTCGGTGGTACTATACTGTTCATCAGCATGACTTCCCTACGGGGATTAGTACCTGTACTACTACGACACCTTGCAGCAATATGTCCTCTCTTACCGCAGGTCCAACACAATACGTCCCTTTTCGGACTAATTCTCCAAGGACTATCTGAGGTTGTCTTGGCGGCACTTCGAGGGGCGGTTTTATCCTCCGGTTTATGTTTGGCTGGATATCTTGAATAGGTCTTCGGGACGTACCTAGCAGATGGCCTATGAGTCAGGATATACTCTTCAGCCATGGTGGCTGCCGCACTCAAGGTCTCTACCTGCTGTTCCTCTAGGTACGTCTTCAGGTCTCCAGACAAACAATCCTTGAAGTCCTCGAGCAGAATCAGCTGCTCGAGGTCTTCCTTGGTCTCCACCTTCCGAGAGGCGCACCATTCTTGAAAAAGTCGCTCCTTGATGGTGGCGAATTCGGTGAAAGTGTGCTCTGAGGTCTTCTTCAGGTTTCGGAACTTTTGCCTATATGCCTCAGGTACCAATTGGTACGCCATGAGCACCACTTTCTTCACCATATCGTAATCGCCGGAGTCGTCAAGGGATAACGTAGAGTAGGCGATTTGGGCCTTCCCAGTCAAAACTGACTGTATCATGATGGCCCAATTCTCCCTTGGCCACTCCAAAGAGGCAGCGACTTTCTCGAAGGCTGCGAAGAACTTCGAAACTTCTCTCTCGTTGAATTTGGGGACCATTTTGATATTCCTTACCGGATCGAAACCGCTTACTCCAGTTTGTCTCTGTCCAGCGCCTAATCGTAATACTTCTAGTTCATGTTGTCTCTGTCTTTCTTTTTCTTCTCTTTCTCGTTCTTCTCTCTCTCTTTCTCGTTCTTCTCTCTCTCTTTCTCGTTCTTCTCTCTCTCGTCTCTCTTCTCTTTCTCGTTCTTCTCTCTCTCTTTCTCGTTCTTCTCTCTCTCTTTCTCGTTCTTCTCTCTCTCGTCTCTCTTCTCTTCTCGTTCTTCTCTTTCTCTTTCTCGTTCTTCTCTCTCTCTTTCTCGTTCTAATTCTAAACGCCTCATCGCCAATTCTTTATCTTGTCTTTCTCTTTCCATTTCTAATTTCTTCCACTCTATTTCTCGATTAATTTCCAAGGCACGCATTTTGACAGTTAGCAAGCTTATATTCAGCTCACCTGCATCACTGTCAACGTCGCTGCCCTTATCTTCCTTTTCCGTGGAAGCTGTTTCCTCACCTTCCTTTGTACGAGGAGTCTCGCCTTCCTGTTTCTCTTCTGCCTTCAGGTGCCGGTGAACCTTGGACAAGATCTCCACACGGGAATCACTGGCACGGATCTTGATCTCCAGGTAGGCGCTCACTAGTACAAGCTCTGGTTTGCTCAGATACTTTAATCTGGCAAGACAGTCCACTCTGTTCAGAAAAGCCTGAACATCATCCAGATCATCGATGGTAGCTTTTTCTGCCATTGTCACAGATGGAACACTCAACTAGCACTTGACACACCGCTTACACGTTAACACGTAATGCACCGAGCACTGTTCTACGTCAATATTGCACTTTATCGCACCTGGCGCCTCACTTGCCAATATTGCACGTAATTACTTCGGGCACCGCACTACCCAATATTGCACTGAATCACAGCGAACACTTCGCTCTACAATATTGCACTGAATCACTGAGCACCGCACTACTCAATATTGCACTTAATCGCTCAATCACAGCGAGCACCGCACTGCACAATATCGTACTTAGTCACTCTTGAGCACCGCACAGGACGTATAACGTCACAATCGTCACACACAGGGGGAATTATATACAGGGATTACGCCACTTCACCACCCCTGTCAAACATACTTAACAAGGGGACGGATCCCGCTGGGGATGCCAATTATGTTACGGCCCTCTCGGGACGCAACGGGGTCCTTACTCTGATGTTGTTAGAGGAAGATATATGTATCCGTTCCCAAGCCAGTATTGGCTATCAAGGGATGAGATCCGTGACGCAAGTAACTTAAAAGGGAGTAGGGAAAGAAAGCTAAGAACTTAAGATTATACTTGTCACCATCACCAATTAAATATATAAAATCAAAAGGTGCACAGGGGGAGGGGTATTAACACTATACAAGGGGATTATACACAATATAGTCTTCTGCTGAAGACGCTGGTGCCACACCACTTGGTGCAGAGTCCTTGGTGCTTTCTTCGTGGCCTCACGACGTGTCCTCTGAGAATGCCGAGCCTACCCGGGCCACAGGTCAGCCAAAACGCAGGTCCACTGGGGGCACCGTCGTGGAGGCCGTCAACCACACGTCCAGCTGATCTGCTGGCAGGTACTGAGCCACCAAGGCTGGTACGGCCACTCCACGAACGATATAAGGGGTACGCCCTAGACAGGAGTCTCGTGTGATATCACAAATCACCCTCCTGTCCTCAATACCCCAGTGGATGATCGTCTCCAACAGTCGGTCCCGGGTAAATCCTTTCACTGCCACTCCAATGGCAGGCTAACACACCACAGTGTTCTTCCGGGGGGACGACGTCACAACAGCTGCAGCAAACTTCACAGTATGGAGACTGGCTGCCTCGGGTAGACTGACTCAACTCCCATCACAGCAGTCCCAGGTCGACTCTGTAAGCAGACACGTCATCAATAACAGGGACACTAAAACACCACACTTACAGGCTCAGACACAAACGCCAGACATATCCACTCCATAGATGGCGTTGTAGTCTGAGCACCACCTCACCAGAGGTCAGCGGCGGCGGTGTTGAGTGCTGAACTGGGCTGGAAACTGGCCCTCGTAGCTAGTACACGTCGTCGGTTTGGAGGGGGTTTCGGGAACTGACCCACAGATGGCGCGGCCGTCACTGCTTCGAGATTGGACGCTGGATCAGGGTCCGTAACAGATCCTTTTGTTTTAAATTCTTACTAATTATAACTCCCAGATCCCTTTCGCAATCTCAACACCATCTAGTTCGTATCTTGTAACTCTATCATCATTACCCAGCCTCAAAACTCAACATTTATCAGCATTAAACTGCATCTGCCAATCTTTTGACCATTCTAAAACCCTATTTAGATCAACTTGAAGTGATAGCGAGTCTTCTTTCGTGTTGATTTTCCTACCGATTTTTGTATTGTTATGGACCCGAGTCAAGCAGTATCCGTGGTGTAGTGGTAAGACACTCCCCTGGCGTTCCGCGAGCGCTATGTCATGGGTTCGTATCCTGGCCGGGGAGGTTTTACTGGGCGCAATTCCTTAACTGTAGCCTCTGTTTAACGCAACAGTAAAATATGTACTTGGATGAAAAAACGATTCTTCGCGGCAGGGGATCGTATTACAGGAACCATAGGATTAAGGACTTGCCCGAAATGCTACGTGTACTAGTGGCTGTACAAGAATGTAACAACTCTTGTATATATCTCAAAAAAAAAAAAAAAAAAAAAAAAGCGTCTGAGCACGGAGCAGTGACGACAACGCCATCTGTGGGTCAGCTCCCGAAACCCCCTTCAAATGGACGACACCATCTAGTGAGGACGAGATATACCGGCCACAGGGGCTGGTTTCCCTTCCTAATCAGCTCGTGACATAGCCGCTGCTGACCTCTGGTGAGGTGACGCTTAGACAGCAACGCCATCTATGGAGTGGATAGGTGGATGTTTGTGTCTAAGCCTGTAAGTGAGGTGCCCTAGTGTATCCCTAGTACTGATGACGTGTCTGATTACAGAGTCGACCTGGGACTGCTGGATTGGACGATGGGCAGTCTACCCAAGGCAGTCACAGTATCTCCACGTGTTTGCTGTAGAAGCTGTGAGTTGCTCCCGGATGAACACTGTTGTGTTAGCCTGCCTATGACGTGACAGAACCTGGAATTGTCGTACCCGGAGCTGACTGGTGGAGAAGACTAGCCACTGGGGTGTTGTGGTGAGGAGAGTGATCAGCGGAATCACACGAGGCTCCCGCCTAGGGCTCGCAACCCTAGTATCGGTCGTGGAGCGGCCTACGCGGCAGAGCGGATTGGAACCACAGGCCGGATTTGTGGTTGAAGGCCTCCACGACGGTACACCCAGTGGGACTGTGATTTCGCTGGCCTGTGGCCAGGGTAGACTCGCCTAAGGAATCTAAGGATTCATCGTGAGGCCACAAGAAGAGAACCAGGGCTACTCGTCTTGAGCACCGTGAAACATCCTGAGTCTTCAGAAGAAGTTATTGTACATAAGTGTAGTCATAGTAACCGCATGTGACAGTTTATATATTTATTTATGGTGGTGGTGTAATAATATATATAATTTAGTGTAATTGTATCCCTTCCCCTTTAATTTACTTGCGTTACGGAACACACCCCTTGAAAGCCACTACTAACTTGGGGCCGGATACCCAAACTCTAACAACATCAGAGACGAACCCCAGTTGCGACCCAATAGGGCCGTAACATGTATCATCTGCAAATTTGCAGATGTTACTACTCAAACCTGAATCTAAATCATTGATATATATTATAAACAACAGAGGTCCCAGGACAGAGCCCTGAGGTACTCCACTAACAACATTATTCCACTCTAACTTAACCCCATTTATACTAACTCTCTTTTTCCTTTGGAATAGCCATGCCCTAATCCAATTTAATATAGCACCCCCAACCATGAGCTTCTATTTTTTTAATTAGTCTTTTATGTGGCACTGTATCAAAAGCTATGCTAAAGTCAAGGTACACAACATCACAATCCTTACCACTATCAACTGCCTCAACTATGCTGGAATAAAAAGTTAGCAAATTTGTTAAACATGAACGGCCATTTGTAAAACCATGTTGTGACTCATTTAATAATTTATGTTTTTCAAGCTGGAAACGAATTGTATTTGCAATTATTGATTCAAGTAACTTTCCCACAATAGACGTTAGGCTAATTGGCCGATAGTTTGACGCAAGTGATCTATCCTTTCTTAAAAATTGGTACCACATTAGCTACCTTCCATGACTCTGGCACTCTGCCTAACTCTATTGATGTATTAAATATGGTAGACAGTGGCTCGGAAAGCTCCTCTTTGCATTCTTTAAGCACCCTGGCAAACACTTCATCCGGCCCTGGGGATTTGTTTGGTTTTAGTTTTACTAATTGTTTAATTACATCCTCCCTGGTAACTGCTAAACTAGTCAACCTGTCCTCGTCCCCACTCACATAGACTTGTTTGGCTGAAGGCATAATGTTAAGTTCTTCTTTAGTAAATACAGATATAAAATATTTGTTAAAAATACAACTCAACTCCTTGTCATTATCCGTTATTTGACCTGTCTCAGATTTTAATGGACCTATCCTTTCCCTTGTCTTAGTTCGATATAACTGAAAAAACCTTTACGATTTGACTTTGCTTGCTCTGCTATGCGAACTACATAGTTTCTTTTTGCTTTCCTAATCTCTTTTTTAACATTTCTAACCAGTTGTATGAATTCCTGTTCTAAACTGACTTGCCCATTCTTAATCCTTTTGTACCAAGCTCTCTTTTTACCTATAAGGTTCTTTAAATTATTTGTTATCTACTTTGGGTCATTAGTATTCGATCTATTCAATATGTATGGTATACTAAATTCCTGTGCTTTGTTTAGAATATTCTTAAATAAGATATATATTAAATCCACATCGAAATCCCCTTTTACGTCACCTGTCGCTGGGTTCATGTCTCGCTCCAAGACCGGCCCACACCCCATACCCAAGGCTTTCCAATCTATTTGACCCAAAAAAATTCTTAGGCTTTAAAATCAGCTATTAAATATAACGTGTTCACACGGGAGCACATTATATTTATATTAGACTCAGGACCGATTGGGCCGTACTAGTGTGTTTTATACTCCATTCTGGTGGGATTTCCTGTAATTTCATTTCTTGGTGATTTGTGTTTGTTATGTCCCATGTCCGAGTAGTTTTTTGCAGCAGAGGAGTCCAGTTCCGGTCATCATTTCACGGTAGAATGACAGTGTTGTAACACCGGGGATTTCCTGGCATTTGATTATTGTGGAGTAATACCAGTGTCTGTTTTTATACTAAAGTTGTGTTTCTCAGGGCTGTGATAAATGTGATTATATGTGTACGTATATGTGGCTGACCTGGTTAATGTAATTTTGGTAGATTTGTGGTGAAGTGTGAGTCACGTCGCTGTCAGGAGTGACAGTTGACTGATCTGTCTGAAAACCGTAATTCACGGCAGTAATTATCGATCTGTGGGATCGCTAATCACTTGCCAAGTTGTCAAGAGTGTGTTACCTCCTAAGTGTTCCACATTAGCGTTTGACAGCTGAAGGCTACAGGTGAGGTCAGCAGGTACGATATACATAATTGTAGTGTCACAAAGCCTAGTGTGTCATTACTGTGGTTGCAGTAATTGGTTATTACAACTGGGCTGTAGTAAGGTGTTTGGCCGGTTTCTAATATAGTGAAATTAGAACACCGTGTATGTGTCATTGCAAAGGGGTTATAAACTGTTGGGCCGTGATTGTTAAAAGTGTTATTGATCGATCACCGAGTTTGTTATTGTAGTTCAGTAAATTGTATGGGCTGTCGGAAAATCCGACAGCATTTAATATATCATACAGACAGATAATAGCTGAATTGTATAAACAAGTTACCCATAGAAAACGTAACTTGTAGTGGAATTACCATCTAAAGAAAACGGGATATCATCACCACATACTATTATATTCACCACCTATTATGGTGGGAATTATTCTTAAATACATTAGTCTTAGGACTTTACCATCATAAAAACATCTCATATAAATTAACTTAATTATCAATATTAAAGTAGAGTAAATGTGACCCTTCTATCACTTTCTGACATCTGGACAATGTAGGCCAGGCATCAGTGAGGGAGGAGGGGCAGCCATTGTTGAGACTAGACCAGAGGCTCTCGGGAGCAAATTCGGCTCCTGTTAATTTTACTTGGACGTAGTGTTATGGAAACCAAAGGTGTACCATTATCAACACGCTGTCATCAAATCAAGTTAAGTGTTCTTTCCGAAACCCATTATCTATCATTAGTGGCCATTAATGTCATTGGGTAGGGTTAGCCGGTTAGAGCACGATATAGCCTCAAACTAAAGGTAATTAAGCCAGGTCTTCATTGTTCCATGTACAGTGTTTTCTCTGAAATACTTGTCATATATAGGATTCTGGCTTTACAGCTAGCGCCCTTTTAACAGGTCAAGACGAGGAAGCAAGACTTTGTGCACCAGTTACTGGGTGATGGAAGCTACCTCAAAGAGGATAATTTGGTGTCTACATCCTAGTTATACCTGTTTGGACTAAGGCCTGCTGTACTATAAGATAAGGAACCTCTTCAATGTATGTAGTCTATTACTGTAGTTTGATTGGCTGCATATATATATATATTCAATTAACATAAACCCCCCTAATGTGTAGAGGATCGATTTGTGAGATTATGATATTATTGCAGAAATACAGTCCACTTATCATTATACAAATTGCTATCGAAGTATATAAATTAACGTAAATATAAATTCATATAAATTAAATAAATATAAATCTCACAGGTCGGTTCCCACATGGGCCGTGCTCTAGTGGTTTAGAGCACCGTAGGTGTTATATACTGGTGTTCTGCAGTAACTGTAAATTGCAACCGGATTGTAATCGTTTAAATCACCGTGTTGTGATTTATTGTGTCGTGGGTGAACTCATTGGGACGAGTACTTGGTGTTATTTTTGCTGTATATTTGGTTGTCATCGAAGTCCAGTATTCAGTGAACGTTGACTGAGAGGCAATTAATGTAACCAAGGGAACACCCATTGCTTATGGAGAAAATGTTCTAAGACAATTTGAGTAACGTAAGGTACGTTTGGGTTAATTATTTTTAAAGGAACAGCTGTTTTGGTTGGTCAGGGAGCCTAGCCAAGCGGCCACTTCAGGAGAAGTCAGACAGGTCGTAGGAATTCCAGGAGGGGTGAAGTCTTGCATTTTAAGTACTGTCTGTTGAATATTATCTGTCAGTTGAACAGGCAATAAGGGTTCAAGGAAGTCAAGAAAAGTAACTCTGATCAGGGTTGATCGACTTATACGAAGGCTCCAATGTTTCATTAACGTAACTCGTACTGGGATTAATCAGCTGTTGTAGTACAAGGATTAATGGATATTACTCACTGAATGCTCGGCGTGTAGAATGTTAGTGTAATTTTGAGTTACTAGTGACAGTTGTACAGTTTGAATTGTTTGTGGGAGACAAGATTAAGTTAACGTAAGTGTTACTTTAATATTAACGAAATAAATTAGTCATTGATTGTTGATCGTCCGAGGGAGAGAGTGTTAACGTAAGAATTGAATTAAGGAGAGTTGCTGGAGTTGCCAGTAACCCCATTAGTCATTGTCATGTTATTGATAGGCTACTAGTTTCAGTGCATTGCAACTGCCATTGTAGGGGAAGGCAGCAAGAAGCGTAAGAGTAACTGGAGGAGGTTACTAGAGGCGTGTCTCCTAACCTACCTTTTTGTTGTTACATAGTGCTTACAGATTAGTATGTTTTGCTTGATTGCATCATCTATGAACACTCAGTATGTTCAAGTTAGTTCATTTATCCATCACTCATGGCTGGTGTCTAGCTGTCAGTAAAGGTGTCACTGGAAGGATTTCGAACAACGTTAGTGATATTTCTTTCGTTGTTGTAGTAGTTAGTACTTTGTTGAATAAATTGTATTGTTATATTGAACATTTTTCGTCTTTTCGTACACCACACACATTTTATTGCTCTATATGTGTTCTGCTGTTGGAAATTTCCAACACTAATAGACTACTATTGTATTATACTAAATCATTATTACTATATACTAACTACAGTAGTGACTAAATTTACTAACAGTAGTGTCAACATAAACTAACCATTACATCTGCGTATTAATGCTAGAATTCTCCCAAAAGAGAGCAGCAACATTGCGTCAGATAATGTCTAGTTAAACACATTTATTACCAATGTGTTAGAGAATTGAATGTGGTTCTCTAAAAACATCAGTATTCCGTGTGATAATTGTTTACAGATAACAAAACTCCCAATAATCTTGAATCGAGAGTTATTAGTTAAATTATTCCGTAGTAACATTTTCTTCAATCTCACACGAATGTCATAAAGATAAATAAAATCTTCTCTATTTCTCGTTTAACACCATAAAACGAGAATGCGATAATATTTAAACCCCTATAATTGCAACCCAGTCCTCATTAAATTATTTCATCCATAATCGCGCGAAAAGTAATTATTCGTGATTAATAATTTCTGTGGTGAATGCGAGAGCCGGGGACGCCATTGTTGAGCGAGCGTGCCTGGACAACGGAAGAGAGAGAAGGGTCCTGGCGTCAAGAGCGGTGAGACATGTGGTGATTGGGAGTTATCAGCAAGAATTGCATTGATACCCAACTAATAGTGAATAATTATTCTTCCACGTGCTCAGCCAACCAATAACGCGTTTATAATTAAAGCCAAAACCCACAAATACACGCACAACGCCGTGAACGTTTGGGACTGGCAGACGCGATATCGGCAGACTTCAGTAGTACCTACACTCACGTTAAGTATAGTTTCTCTCTTGATGCATCATTTAAGATTGTATATTTGTGAGTAGTCTGTCATTACATAGCGAGACGACCCCATATCCAACGTTAATACCACATCAGCATTTCTTCTATTTTCATGAATATTGAGATTAAAAGTAGCCTATTCCAATGCTACTTAATATTCTTTAATTTCCAGCTCGTATGTGAGGAGTCATCGAGTCGTTTTCTTCATTCGTGCTATTCACCTCTAACTTCTTCTATGTGGAGATCCTGAGATCACGAGGGCGAGTCACAAAGCGATGTGATAGAAATCGTCTTAAAGCTAAGACTCTTTGTACCAATTTATTTCCTCCAATTTAATTCTTATACAAATTTTGTAGGATCATTATATTAAATATTATTACCAGATATGATGATTGGAAGTACATGAGTTTGCTTAGACGGTTGCTCCGTAATTTAATAATCATCAATATTTATAATTTGAGTTTACATATTTGAATCTACAGTATTTTAGATCATAATGTTATTTACTCAGCAATGAACTGGTGACGAACCACACTAGTTCCTAGACGTATATGAAGTTCTAGTAATACCCCCCCCCCCCCAATGTAGGTGTTTGAGGCTCTGACTTTAGTTAATTAATCATACAGTCCATTCATTATTTCAAGTGATTATCCTTTCTAATAATTATCCATAGACACTGGTTCTCTAGTGTTATTCCAATGATCACTTTTATTAGTTTTCCCTCTTTTCTCAAAAGTGGGTGGTCCTTCGTTTATTAAATTAAGTAAATAATTGAATAATTGAGTCAAGCCCCTGATATCCCACATTTTGGTCGACTTCGAACCGGATGTATATTAATTAATCACTAACACTAATTTACTGCTGTCAGCAGACTGTCCATTATAGCCTAAATTCATTCCATAATTACTGATTCACTTAAGTCAGTGAATTCATTAACATTTTAGGATCCCGTATACTAATACAAATTGCTGATCCCATACTAATTACTAACCCTGATAACATTAGATTCCACAATTAGGAAGTACATTCAGAAGTTAATTATTATTTACGGCAGTAGAATACTTGCCAAACAATTAATTCTCTTGTGTTCATTTAATTTCTTATATACATAATTTCTACCAGTGTATATGTTATATAAAATTACAAAATCCAAAAACATAGCACTATTTGCACATTATTGCACCACATTTATTGTAGTTATTATGCCAACCCAACAGAGGTAGGATATTTCAGACTGACACGGTACTAAGATTTGTACAAATTCAGTCTACACCATTAGCTGCATTAATAGGTTGGATTATTACCTAACTAGTACTGTTAAACAGTGCTGGTGCATTATTATTTTATGTAGTGCTGACCCGAATGGGTGGGATTAACCATTTATTGTGTAATTATATTTTATTACATATTTCTATGTACATCTTTGAGTGTTACTGTAAGTTCACTACCCATCCAAGGCTGATTTTGAAGAGCTAAGCTAAGGAACACCTGTAGTGAGAACAAGGTACCACTCAAATCTTGGTTGCTTATTATTAGGTAGGTAGCTAACCTCTAAATGAGGTAAATTACAATCAGCCTCAAGAAAATATCAGGCTGTCAATAATTATACTTGCTTTGCATAAACGAGCAAGTTCCATAGCTGTCCAAGTAGCTATATAAGCCCTATAAGGCTGAAACTTACAGCCAGAATGGCTACTCCAGAAAAAAACTGGAAGAATCTTGAGAAGTCTTCAAGGTCACCTGTCAAGACTACTTGTGAAATGTGACAACTGTTTAGGAACTAACTCAGTTGACGTCTTCAGGCTAGTAAGTTCCACAAGGGTGGCTAACCTAAAATACGACCATGTAAAGGTTATAATCGAGTCTTATAGGAACATACTCCATGTCAGTAATACTGACCCAGATGAATTACGTCTGATAGAATCTGATCTTGCCGACTATGAAAATATAATTCAAGACAAGTTTGATCACTATAACAAAGTGCTTGCGACACAAGATGTTCCTGAGTGGATAGAACATTTTTTTAGTAGACCTACACCCGAGCAAGCACCCAGCTCAGATGAAATACATGAGCTACCTCAAAATGAGGAGAATCCTCTAATCAATACTGATCACTATACAGGGTCAACAACTGAAGTACAACCTTCATTTTCTACCATCTCATCTAATACAACTTCACGTAATAATTTATTTACAGAGTCTGATCAATTTTCAGACAGCTCTTCTCAATGTTCCCTGGATTCTATAAATTCAATGCATGAGGCTACTGAATTATCTAGCTCCTCACAGGATCCCAAAGAAACAAGTGAAGCTGTAGATGAAACTCTTAGTGAAGCTGCAATAATCAGTGAATCTGTAACAGAAAATGATAAAGCTAAAGCTGTAGCAGCAGCCGAAGCTGTAATTAAAGCTGAGGCTAAGCAAGAAGCCTTAAGCAACACAAGTAATGGTCATAATTACTCACACCAGCCTTCTAGAGTAAGTGCTAACAATAAGAAGACTGTTATAAACCTTGTGCACCAATTACTAGAATTATCTCCACCAGAACAATCAGTTGACTCTTTACAAGCCTTTAGTTTTCAGCTTGAGTCACTGTTAAATTCCTTCAGTAAAGAGGTGGATCACCCAACTGCTGAGTGGATGACTAAAATTATCATCCAGAGAAAATTGTCTGGTAACACACTCAATAAATTATATGTATACCAGAATAGTAATGCCCTGTCAATGCAGGATATATTTACAGGTTTGCGCAATATAAGCAATCATTCAGCAAACCAGGCACTTAATGCCTCTTCTGAATGCACCGAAACTGTACCCACATCAGTTTCCTTACCTGGAACTCCTAAAGTGACCCAGTCAGTAGGTAATAAGGGTACTAATAATCGATGTAATAACAATAAGTCAAACACTGATTCATCAGTGAGGCCCATGAGCACCACAGGTGCTCCTAAGAGACCTAATAGTCTAAAGAGCACTCCCAAGAGCCCAGTAATTGCTCCCCAGAGTACACCAAGTACTCACAAGAGAATCAATAACAAGCAAATGCAAGCAGCAAAACCATCACAACCTGCAGGTATTGTTTTACCTAAACCGGTAACCTCTAAACGAGCTGTAGGATGGGGAATGTGCTGTTTTGCAATCAAAAACATTCTCTGTACAAATGTACCAATTACCCCAATAGAGACACAAGAGTTAGACGACTCAAACAGTTACACAAATGTACTAGGTGTCTCAAATCACATAATGTTAATAGCTGTGACACCCCACTGAACACCTGCAATAGGTGTAGAAGGGGCAAGCATCATGCTGCACTGTGCAAATTAGTTAAGACAAATTATGTCAATCCTAGAATAGGAGGTAGAGAATCTACACCAGTACAGTGCTGCAAGATGCCAGATCTGTACAGCGTAATTTCACAAGCATCCCAAGTGGATGCTGCTTTGCCCACTGCCCAACTTCAAGTAAAGAACAAAGGAGCCAAGATCACCACTCGTGGATTATTTGATCATGGTTCCCAGAGAACTTTCATTACTCAAAAGGCGGCAGAGGCACTCAATTTACAACCAATTAGACAGGTAAAATTAAACCTGTCAGGGTTCATGATAAATCGAGGAATCCATGAATACTCAGTAGTTCAACCGCTTGTACGACTAGGTAGTCATGCCAAGGCTGTCCAAGCCATTGTTGTAGATCAAATACCTTTTGACCTAAATATTAAGGGTCTGGGGTACACAGCCCACTTCCTGCAGGAACGTGAAATTAATTGGCTGACAACAAATTAACGTCTGACCGCCTTAACAATGTAGATGTACTAGTAGGAGCAGACTACTATTACCAGTTCATAACTGGACATGTTAAAGGATTGGGCATGAATATGCTCCAATCTGCAGGTGGCTACTTACTTACCGGTAAAGTTCTTAATGTGAACAAGCCTAAGCCTGCCAACAATAGTAAATTAGTCAGCAGTAAATCAATTCTCCAGCAGCCAGCTAAAATGAGAAACATAGCTGAGTAATAAACTCAGATTGAATGTAGTACAATCCTGAATTTAGCAATAGTATGAAGTCATTAAGCAACTTCTATAATTATAAATTCACTGGGACAAAGGTCCAAAATACCTGCGCTTAAGGTTTGCCAAGAAAACCTTATTAATTCAATGTTTTCTGCACTAAGAGTTAGTGAAAAATACTTGCATCAATTTTTTTTGAGTTGTTTTTCTTTCGTTTCTGCTTAATTATTGTAGGAGCGCAGCACGAACAAACTTGCAAACTTACCAATACGTAAGTGAGCCTCCAGAGAACTAATAACCCGTGAAACGTTTAGGTTGGGAAAATGTTACAAATTATCTTTGAATAGGATTAATCGTAGCAGTAATTAAATTTCCAGCAACCTTAGGTTTCCCTTTGTTTAATGCATTATCATTAAACCATCAGCATTGTTACTTAACATTCTTAATGAGCTCAATATAGCTCACTTTGAGTTAACGTAATATTTGAGCGATATAATGTTCCCCATGCTAATACGAGCACTGCTCGCCATGATAATTGAACGCTACAATGCTCCCCGCGCTAATTCGAGCACTACTCACCAGAGAATCAGCCTAGATTCCGTGCTTAGCTATTCTTCAACAAGGATCTTGCACTAATAACCCGAGTTGATCTTACAGCTCACCTGTGAATTAACGTAATAATTGAGTGCTTTATGTTCCCCTTGCGAATACGAGCTCAATATTGCTCGCCATGATAATTGAACGCTACAATACTCCACCTCGTTAGTTCGAGCTCAATATAGCTCACCCTGTTAACTGTTAACGAGCTCAATATAGCTCACCCTGTTAACTGTTAACGAGCTCAATATAGCTCACCCTGTTAACTCTGTTAACGAGCTCAATATAGCTCACCTCGTTAGTTCGAGCTCAATATAGCTCACAATGTTCACGAGCTCAATACAGCTCCCAATGTTAATTTGAGCACATTACTGCTCACAATTTAGCTAGAGTAACTCCACTAAGAATTAGTGAGTTATCACAATTAGCTTAGTCCTCAACTTAGGTAGGTTAGAAATTTAAACCATTTATTTAGGTAGGTTTAGGGACTTCAGTTAGTGTCAACTGAGTGCTAGCCTAGTCTGTACTCACAATTAATTACAGTTGACTACACTTAAAGAGACTGATTTAATAAACTCAATTGTCATTTAAAAGTTGAGAATGTATTAATGAGTTTACAGTGTAAAGCCTATGAGCTGCAATTCAATTAGCCTACGAGTCAGAATGACTAGGCTACTAATCTCACTGTCGACTCAGAATCTTCCTTGATTTTAATAAATAAATCTTTTCAGTTCTCTAATATTACACTATTTTAGCTAGTTAGCAACTTAGGTATACCATCAGTCAGAATGACTACTGCACGGCAGTACATATTAAATTAAATTTTATCATTTGATTTTGGGGTGATCATGATGCTGCTTGATGTTATTGTCTAGTAACTCAATAGTTACAAGTCACAGCGACCCTAGACAGTGACCTTACTGTAGTGTCAGAGTTTCCTTGATCTTGAATGACCCAATAATACTTTACTGTATAATAATGTAGAATACAACTTATACAATAATGTTATCAGTTATTGGGAACTTTTTCTGAGTTTGCCTATAATTCAGTAACTACGTAATACACCATTACATGTCACTGCGACCCTAGTTGTTGAGTTTATTGTAAGCTTTAGAGAGTTCCTGATTGCAGATAACTTAATCATCTAATATTTCAATTCTGTTCCACCGAGCACCTGCCCCACTAGAGCAGCTGCTCAACAATGCAAACGGAAACTACAAGCCTATTATAGCACTGACTAAGAGCAAATAATTTCCCATCCAATTTGAGTAACCATGATGATACTGTGTTGTGATGTCAAGTAACAAATCAGTTACAAGTCACAATGACTCAAGACATTCACCTCACAGTGGATTCTCAGTTACTTTAAATTGTATGATTTAATTCTTAATTTGTTTGTATAGGCTATTAATAATAACCTAATTTCATCTAGAGTATATCTGAGTTTGCAAAACTTTAAGACTTAGTAACATAAACGTTACATGTCATAGCGACACCAGTCACAGAGTATATTGTAGGCTTCATTAATCATTAACTTTAGATGATTCACAATACCATGTTTCATTCAACATGAGATTCTTTACAAGACTTCAATTTCTTGTATGTCCTTGACAATTACGGGACATCCTTTATGTGTGTGCTAACATACTAACATTAATACTAACTTCGGGATAGGTATGTCAGTACTCAACATTGCACTGCGACCCGAGAATTCTTCCCCCGGAGTTATGTTGGAAATTTCCAACACTAATAGACTACTATTGTATTATAATAAATCATTATTATTATATACTAACTACAGTAGTCACTAAATTTACTAACAGTAGTGTCAACATAAACTAACCATTACATCTGCGTATTAATGCTAGAATTCTCCCGAAAGAGAGCAGCAACATTGCATCAGATAATGTCTAGTTAAACACATTTATTACCAATGTGTTAGAGAATTGAATGTGGTTCTCTAAAAACATCAGTATTCCGTGTGATAATTACTTACGGATAACATAACTCCCAATAATCTTGAATCGAGAGTTATTAGTTAAATTATTCCGTAGTAACATTTTCTTCAATCTCACACGAATGTCATAAAGAGAAATAAAATCTTCTCTATTTCTCGTTTAACACCATAAAACGAGAATGCGATAATATTTAAACCCCTATAATTGCAACCCAGTCCTCATTAAATTATTTCATCCATAATCGCGCGAAAAGTAATTATTCATGATTAATAATTTCTGTGGTGAATGCGAGAGCCGGGTTGAGCGAGGCGGCGACGCCATTGTTGAGCGAGCGTGCCTGGACAACGAAAGAGAGTGAAGGGTCCTAGCGTCAAGAGCAGCGAGACATGCGGTGATTGGGAGTTATCAGCAAGAATTACACTGATACCCAACTAATAGCGAATAATTTTTCTTCCACGTGCTCAGCCAACCAATAACGCGTCTATAATTAAAGCCAAAACCCACAAATACAAGTACAACGCCGTGAACGTTTGGGACTGGCAGACGCGATATCGGCAGACTTCAGTAGTACCTACACTCACGTTAAGTATAGTTTCTTTCTTGATGCATCATTTAAGATTGTATATTTGTGAGTAGTCTGTCATTACATAGTGAGACGACCCCATATCCAACGTTAGTACCACATCGGCATTTCTTCTATTTTCATGAATATTGAGATTAAAAGTAGCCTATTCCAATGCTACTTAATATTCTTTAATTTCCAGCTCGTATGTGAGGAGTCATCGAGTCGTTTTCTTCATTCGTGCTATTCACCTCTAACTTCTTCTATGTGGAGATCCTGAGATCACGAGGGCGAGTCACAAGGCGATGTCATAGAAATCGTCTTAAAGCTAAGACTCTTTGTACCAATTTATTTCCTCCAATTTAATTCTTATACAAATTTTATAGGATCATTATATTAAATATTATTACCAGATATGATGATTGGAAGTACATGAGTTTGCTTAGACGGTTGCTCCGTAATTTAATAATCATCAATATTTATAATTTGAGTTTACATATTTGAATCTACAGTATTTTAGATCATAATGTTATTTACTCAGCAATGAACTGGTGACGAACCACACTAGTTCCTAGACGTATATGAAGTTCTAGTAATACCCACCCCAATGTAGGTGTTTGAGGCTCTGACTTTAGTTAATTAATCATACAGTCCATTCATTATTTCAAGTGATTATCCTTTCTAATAATTATCCATAGACACTGGTTCTCTAGTGTTATTCTAATGATCACTTTTATTAGTTTTCCCTCTTTTCTCAAAAGTGGGTGGTCCTTCGTTTATTAAATTAAATAAGTCAATAATTGAATAATTGAGTCAAGCCCCAGATATCCCACATCTGCCACGTTGCCTGAAATTATTATTGCTATTCATTTTGAGACTGCCTTTGAGAAATGGGCTTAATTCATAGCACCACACAACAAATTAAATGTTGTGAGAACCCATGACGTACTCGGTAGATTCGGTCCGGCGATTTGCGAAGGTCGACGGCTAAATGAAGGGGATTTCAAGCTTTTGAGGTCTCGGTTTTTGCACGCGCCTAGTCAATTATTCTATAGTCTCTAGAGTGAGGAATGAGCTGCTTACTACACTTAGCGTGTTAGCTAATCACATCCTTCCTCAGGAGACCCATCTAGACATTCAGTTTAAAGTCGACGGATGTAATACTAGAATATGAAGACACGGGAATAAGAATAAATTAAAATATTCATGTGATGGTGAGACTGGTGTGGTGGTGGTGGTGGTGGTGGTAGTGATGGTGAGACAAGTGTGAGGGTTTTGGTGGTATTGACGGTGTGACAAGGGTGGTCGTGTTGGTACTCACCTAGTTGTACTTACCTAATTGTGCTTGCGGGGGTTGAGCTTTGGCTCTTTGGTCCAGCCTCTCAACTGTCAATCAACTGATGTACAGATTCCTGAGCTTACTGGGCTCTATCATATCTACATTTGAAACTGTGTGTGGAGTCAGCCTTCACCACATCACTTCCTAGTGCATTCCATTTATTAACTACTCTGACACTGAAAAAATTCTTTCTAACGTCTCTGTGGTTCATCTGGGTACTAAGTTTCCACTTGTGTCTCCTTGTTCGTGTCCCACCCGAGCTGAAGAGTTTGTCTTTGTCCACCCGGGAGCCGGTCGGCTGAGCAGACAGCACGCTGGACTTGTGATCCTGTGGTCCTGGGTTCGATCCCAGGCGCCGGCGAGAAATAATGGGCAGAGTTTCTTTCACCCTATGCCCCTGTTACCTAGCAGTAAAATAGGTACCTGGGTGTTAGTCAGCTGTCATGGGCTGCATCCTGGGGGTGGAGGCCTGGTCGAGGACCGGGCCGCGGGGACACTAAAGCCCCGAAATCATCTCAAGATAACCCTGTCAATTCCCCTGAGAATTTTGTAGGTGGTTATCATGTCTCCCCTTACTCTACTGTTTTCTAGGGATGTGAGGTTCAGCTCCTTTAGCCTTTCCTCGTAGCTCATTCCTCTCAGTTCCGGGACGAGCCTGGTGGCATACCGCTGAATCTTCTCTAACTTTGTCTTGTGTTTAACTGGGTATGGACTCCAGGCTGGAGCTGCATACTCCAGGATTGGTCTTACATAAGTGGTATACAGGGTCATGAATGATTCATTACACAAGTTTCCTAAAGGCAATTCTTATGTTGGCCAGTCTAGCATATGCCGCTGATGATATTCTTTTGATGTGGGCCTCTGGGGACCCGGTTCGGTGTGATATCAACCCCCAGATTTTTCTCTCTATTTGACTCTTGCAGGATTTCACTTCCCAGATGATACCTTGTGTTCAGCCTCCTGCTCCCGTCGCCTAATTTCATTACCTTACACTGTCCTGAGTTGAACTTTTGCAGCCATTTTCTAGACCATTCCTCCAGTTTGTCCAGGTCATCCTGTAGTCTCTGTCTATCTTCATCCGTCTTGATTCTTCTCATAATTTTTGCATCAGCAAACAATGAGAGGAATGAGTCTATACCCTCCGGAAGATCGTTTACATATATTAGAAACAGGATGGGTCCAAGTACTGAGCCCTGTGGGACTCCGCTGGTGACACCTCGCCACTCTGATGTCGTCCCCCTCACCGTTACTCGCTGTTGGTAGTGACAGTGAGACAATTGAGGTCGTGGATGGTGCTATTGACGGTGAAAAATGTGTGGTAGTGACATAGAGACAGGTGTAATGACGGTGAAACAGGTGTGGTGGTGGTGATGATAGTGACGGGGAGACAATAGTGGTCGTAGGTGGTTGTAGTGACGGTGAAATAAGAGTGGTGTTAGTGGTATTGACAGGGAGACAAGTGTGGTGGTTACCTGGTTGATACCTGGTTGATGGGGTTCTGGGAGTTCGTCTACTCCCCAAGCCCGGCCCGAGGCCAGGCTCGACTTGTGAGAGTTTGGTCCACCAGGCTGTTGCTTGGAGCGGCCCGCAGGCCCACATACCCACCACAGCCCGGTTGGTCCGGCACTCCTTGGAGGAATAAATCTAGTTTCCTCTTGAAAATGTCCACGGTTGTTCCGGCAATATTTCTTATGCTTGCTGGGAGGACGTTGAACAACCGCGGACCTCTGATGTTTATACAGTGTTCTCTGATTGTGCCTATGGCACCTCTGCTCTTCATTGGTTCTATTCTACATTTTCTTCCATGTCGTTCACTCCAGTACGTTGTTATTTTACTGTGTAGATTTGGTACTTGGCCCTCCAGTATCTTCCAGGTGTATATTATTTGATATCTCTCTCGTCTTCTTTCTAGTGAGTACATTTGGAGGGCTTTGAGACGATCCCAATAATTTAGGTGCTTTATTGCGTCTATGCGTGCCGTATATGTTCTCTGTATTCCCTCTATTTCAGCAATCTCTCCTGCTTTGAAGGGGGAAGTGAGTACTGAGCAGTACTCAAGACGGGACAAGACAGTACTCAAGATGGTAGGTGGTGGTAGTGACTAAGACAAGTGTGGTGGTGGTAGTAGTGACAGGGAGACAAGTGTGGTGGTAGTGACAGTGACAAGTGTGGTGGTGGGTGGTGGTTGTGACGGTGAGACATGTATGACGGTAGTGGAAGTGACGGTGAGACAATTGTGGTGGTGGTAGTGACGGTGAGACAGGTGTGGTGGTGGTAGTGACGGTGAGACAGGTGTGGTGGTGGTAGTGACGGTGAGACAATTGTGGTGGTGGTAGTGACGGTGAGACAGGTGTGGTGGTGGTAGTGACGGTGAGACAAGTGTGGTGTGTTATGGATCACAGTCAGTGCCCCCATAATAATATGTCATGAGCTATGCTGTTATGAGTCACGGTCCCCATTTTAATGTTAAACGACACGGACAAGTACCTCCACTTAATTGTTAAGAGAGTAACCTTCAGCATCACTGGAACACATAGCCTGGCCAATTATATTTATCAAGGTTCTAGGGGAGTGAAAGGCTAGCAACAAATATTAAAGTTTACTGGCATTAATATCTCAATCCACATAACATTAAAAAATAATACATTCTACTGATACCACACACTATTACTTTATACCCAGCTTCTCATCAGCTGGCAATGATACATCAAATACAGGTCTGGAAACTGCATCAATCAACACTAGCTGACACCAGGAACTTTACCTGGCGCAGTGGAACACTAGCGCCTATATGCTGCAAATACCAAAACAGGGTGGTGGTGTCACTACCAGTAACACATGAGGAATGAAGAAACAATATCACACAGAGCACCATGGCATTACTTAAGTTCCTCAGAATTTCACCTCAGAAAGACATATAAAATCTCTACCACCTTGTATACATGTTGAACAATGTTACGAACCTTACCTCCTGTGGAGGTTGGTTTCGGTTGTAAAATGTTGGTGGACACAGGGAGAGTGTATATTAATATAAATCCCCAGCTAAGATCAGAGAGGCCGCGAGTCATCATTATTACTCCGCTCAGTAAAGTAGTACCTTCTCAGCTGGAGATCATCAGAAATAATGTGAACTTGAATAGCTTTACTATGTATGGGAAAAATGGACTCTATAAAAAGTATGCATGGGGAAATATAGTAAATAAAATCATTAATGTGTTTGATAGCATATGTAAAGAGTAGAGTATTAAGGGGCGATGAGGCAAGAGAGGTGGAGGCCATCTTGACTGAAGGGGGAGGTGTATCGCTGCCGACCGTTCCTGCTATTTGAGGGTTTTCTCCACAACAATAGAAAATGATCCATATAAATACATACAGTTACATGATCAACATCTAGCAGGCACAATACCCAATATACGGTCACAATTCACGCGCAACAACCTAACACGTCCGCTCGCCTGAAAAGATCAAAGAACAGTGACGTCTTGAGGCACTTTTGCCGAGAGGCGACACTGTTACCAACTCTAATAAGTCAGCGGACCTTCAACTTTCAAATCTCGCTAACTCATTTACAATATAAACTCATTCAGGGACTTCTAATTTGCTATACAACAACTTAAGAGTATAAGGCAAAACCTTACATAATGATATATAATAGTAATTCGATACATTAAAGAAATTATAATGAAATACAAAATACGTACACAAAGAATTCGCATGGATACGAGATGGCAACACTGGCAGAGCCGGTACTTCACTGGGGGAGAGGGGGGGGGGGTTAGGGAGAATTCAACGACATAACCAATGGTCATACATAGGCATACAAAGATAATAAATATTATAAATATAAACAAATGTGTATCAAAAGCTTGTCTATGTGGAAAACATTTCACAGTGCCATAATTTCATTTAATGTCATGACAAGAGGACAATGCAAGGTACAACACTCAAATGGAAATTACACAGTATACATGTAAGTAATACATATAGACCTAAATGTATACATTCTCTAACATGGTCCACATTATGTTACCTATTCAGCACTAATGTAGCATTTCAACAATAAGCATACAAGGATGTTTTTCAGCAACATGACATTAGGCTACTGCTATAACTAGACACTAGACTTCTAATATATATCCATTATTACCATGGCATACATATTTGATACAGAAATATATATATACTATGGTTATATATATATATACATTGACAATACATAAATTATAAGAATTAATATACGGTCACACATTGAAGATTAGGTAACATGAGAATACATTACACAATATTCGTGATACGAGGCTATCAACCAAGATATCACTGTATAGTTTGAGCACACTCATACACCACTCAGTATATTCATACTGGTGTATGTGTGGTCATAACATCCCTCCATAGCAAGAAATGAGTACAATGTGAGACACAGTGTACACATTCTTACAGTCATGGACAGCAAACCCACATCATGAATAATACATAATTATTCACAATAATCTTCATAAGCTGCAAAAATATACGGTGCAAGCACAATTACAGCATCAACTACTACAATATACAAAACATATAATAAGAATATTACATCATCAAGTTTTAAATCAATTACAAGTAACTCAGCACTTACAAGTACAGTAATTATAATCATTATCTCATCAAGTAAATCAGGAAATTTAGGGTGGTTCTTCACATAGGTTTTCTCAGAGAAAACATGTAGATAAGGCATCAGCCAGAACATTTAACGTGCCAGGAATATGATGAATATGGAGACTGAATTCCTGTAAATACAAAGACCACCTCAAAAATTTTTTATTGTATATTTTCATTCTGTCAATAAAGGTTAAAGGATTGTAGTCAGTATATACATCAATCTTATTTCCATATAAATATACCTCAAACTTCTTGAATGCCAATACAAGAGCACAAGCCTCCTTCTCAACAACAGAGTAATTTCTCTCTGTACTAGAGAACTTTCTCGAAAAATAGTATACAGGATGCTCAACATTATCACATCCAATCTGGATTAGGACAGCACCTGCACCCAAATCAGAAACATCTCTAAACATGATAAAAGGCTTAGTAAAATCAGGACTAGCGAGGAATGGGGATGAAGATTAGATACTTTTAAACCATCAAAGGCTTCTTGACACTAGGTAGTCCACTTAAATCTAACTCTCTTCTGCAACAAATCAGTCAGAGGTGATGCTACCATAGAAAAGTTCTTACAGTACCTACGGTAATAGGCACACATCCCTAAAAATCGCTGAACCTGTTTTTTGGTAGTCAAGATAGGATAATTTACAATGGCATTAATTTTGTCATATAGAGGCATCACCCTACCTTGACCAACCTCGTGCCCTAGATAAACAATAGTACCTCTGGCAAAGTTACATTTCTTTGGGTTAACAGTAAGATTGGCTCTTGCAACTTAGCAAACAACAAATTTAAACCCTGCAACTGTTCTTGCCAAGAATCACTAAATAAAACAATGTCATCTAAATAAGCACGGCAATTTGGAATATCCTGCAGCAACAAATTCATTAATCTCTGGAAGGTTGCTGGGGCATTTTTAAGACCAAAAGGCATAACGTTATACTGAAAACAACCATCAGGTGTTACAAAAGCTGAATACTCACTAGCTCGACTTGTCAAAGGCACTTGATGATATCCTTTGGACAAATCGAGTTTAGATATAAATTGACAGTGACCAATCTGGTCGATACAATCCTCAAGCAATGGCAATGGGAAAGTGTCTACTTCAGTTACCTTATTTAACCGCCTGTAGTCAGTACACAGACGCCAACTCCCATCCGGTTTAGGAACTAACAAACATGGTGAACACCAGGAACTGTGACTGGGTGTAACTAGACCATTTTCCAGGAGGAACTCCACTTCCCTCCTGATAATATCTCTCTTTTCTGGAGATACTCTATACGGATGCATACGAATAGGGGTGGTGTCTGTGAGCTGAATATCATGGCTCAAAACAGAGGTCTGGGTAGGAACTTCTCCAAACAGATTAGAATACTGGTGTAGTAACATTCTCAACTCTCCCTGTTTAACCTCATCCAAGTGTCCCATCATCTCCTCAAAACTAGAATTACAAAAGGTATGATTAGACAAGTCATCAGATATATGGTTCTCAGGGGTGACTGTGTCCTGTACCACACATGACACTGGCCTGGAGCCTTGAAATGCTTTTAACCTTCTTAATGTGCACTACCAAAACCTTGGAAGGGTCCTGCAGACTTTTAATTTTATAAGTTAACTCAGAACGTCTGCAAACAACTTCAAACGGACCTTCAAAATGATGAGCTAAAGCAGTTTCCACTCTGGACTTTAAAACAAGAACAAGATCACCTGGCTGAAAACATCTCAACTTCACCCTGAACTTCTTGTCATGGTGTTGTTTCATCTTCAACTGCGACTTCTTCAGGTGCTCGCTTGCCACGTCTTGGTACTTCTTCAACTTCGACTGGATCTCACTCAACAGACGACTTCCATCAGGGAGAGAGACGTTTCCCAACAACCTTTCACTCAGTAACTGGATTGGGCCTCTCACTCTGTGTCCGAAAACTAATTGGAACTGGGAACAACCCAAGGAATGCTGTAAACCATTTCGAGCTGCAAACAAGATAAAAGGTAAGTCTTCATCCCAATTACGTCTGGAGTCTTCACCAACAGTTCGTATCATCTGCTTCATAGTTTGGTGAAATCTCTCCAAAGCACCTTGACTTTGTGGATGATAAGCACTGGACACGCGATGTTCTATTTGGTACTTCTCACAAAATCGTTTGAACTCTGCAGACCGAAAATTGTTACCGTTGTCAGTCTGGATAACTCGAGGTAGTCCAAACAAAGTACAAAATTTTGTCAAGTGATGGATAACTGTCTTTGCTCTTATGTTTCTTACAGGATAAGCTTCTGGAAACTTGGATGGGGCACACATTAAGGTTATTAAAAATACATGACCTGACTTTGTCCTATTCAAACGGCCTACACAATCGATAATGATGTGGGAAAAAGGTTCACTTCGAACTACAATTGGATGCAAGGGAACTTTAGGTACACTCTGATTCGGTTTACCCACTATTTGACAGGTTACACACTGTCTACCATATTTATCAATATCTTTTTTTTAAGACTGGGCCAATACAAATATTTTGATACCTAGTATAACATTCGACTAATCCCTTGGTGACTGCTTAATGGATCGTCGTGGGCAGCTGAGAGGACTTGTTCACGGTATGCTTTGGGGACCACAAGCTGGGTAACACTCTCACAGTCCTCTGAAGAGGGAGATAACTTAGTTCTCCATCGTCTCATCAGCATCTGATCTCGGAGGAAGTATCCAACATCATCTGCCATAGCATCCTCCTCCTTAACAGCTTCAGAAAAACAGGCATTTAAACTAGGATCACTCTGTTGAAGTTGGGTTAAGGTGTGGATTTTTACATCAAACATAGGGGAAGAGGTAATAACAGGAGGTACAACTTCTTTCCTTGGCACAACTTCCTCAACTGTACTAACTTCATCCAACCTAGACATAAAAGTGTCAACCAAGTTAATTTCCGGTTCTAACGTTGAAGGTTTTCCAGCCATCCCTCCGGTTGTAGGATTGGAAACATCACTCTGGGACTTGGCGACTTGAGATCTGGTGACTGCGCAGGCTGGATACACTTCAGGAGCAATCTCACTCGTTTCTGAGAGAACTCTACCTGGGTCATTGAACATGATGGGAAGATGACTGTTTATCATAGTGCCGGCAATGTCATTTCCAAGAATTATATCGACACCAGGAATAGGTAAGGTATCACACACACCTACAGTACATAGTCCAGGAGTATAGGGGGATTTAATGTAAACTTGCATGAGGGGAACACGTTGCACTACCCCAACTATACCCTGTATAAGAATTACTTCGTCCAGGTCAATCTTCTTGACCTTGGACAACATACTGGAAGTAATCAAGGTTAACGATGCACCAGTGTCTCTAAATATAACTACAGGAATCCACTTGTCTACAACTCCAACCATTTTAGCATGAATCATGTAAGGGTCAAAATCAGCAAGCCACTGTGCCTTACCCTTACAAAATGTCTCAGAATTATGACCTTGCCTACTTTTACTCACCACCAAGGCATTTGGCCGTAATTCCGGATGTAACCTGGAAACAATGACGAACAACATGACCTTTCTTGTGACAATAATTACATTGTTTCACATCAGTCGAACTTGTCGAAACTGATGTAGCTTTACTAAGGTTAACAGTACCCTTAGATCTAACAGATGCTTGGTGTGCCCTGGCTATAAGAACAGACTTTGCATGATAATGACTATTCTTTGAACTCTCAGGATTTGCCTGCCTAGAAGTGAATGTTTTAGGTGCCATGTTAAAATTGTTATACGGTATCTTATAAATCGTCTCATGTTCATCTGCCAACATAGCTAACTCATGAACATCCTTGTAAGAACGTCTACCTGTGGCTAGTGCCATGGTCAACTTTACAGGCAAACAAGACAAAAGTTCTTCAACTAGGATGAGCTGCTTAAGTGACAAAAAATCATGAATATTATTTCGGTTTAGCCACCTGTCAAAAATTGACTCTTTTACTCGAGCAAAATCTGTAACTGTCTGATCAGGTGCACGCTTGAGACCTCTAAACTTTTGTCTTAATGCTTCTGCATTTAGTTCATACGCTTGCAAGATCCTCTTTTTTACTGTGGGGTAATGAAAGCTGTCTTCGAAAGGGAGCGAAGCGAAAATCTCTTGTGCCTTCCCGCACAACTGACCTTGCATAATGGTCACCCAAGAATCTTCTGGCCATTTTAAACTAGTAGCTAGCTTGGAAAAGTGTAAGAAAAACAATTCAGGGTCCTTCTCATTAAATTTGGGTAATTCAAACCCTTTAGGGAAGTAAAGTCCACTACTGTGACTACTACTAGAACTTCCCTTAGAACCCTTACTACTGGCAGCGGCTGCAGCTTCTAACTTTTTCTCCTTAAGCCTAATCTGCGCCTCAGCCATCTGCTGTTTAATTCTAACTGTCTCTAACTCTGCTTAGTTTCCTCTTCTCTTTGCTTAGTTTCTTCTCTCTTTGTTTAGTTTCTTCTTCTCTTTGTTTAGTTTCTTCTTCTTTTTGTTTAGTTTCTTCTACACACTTAAACCTTTCAAACTCAACTTGCTTTAGCTGAAGTTCTAACTCCTGCCTTCTTAGTCTGGCAGTACTCTCAAACTCATCAGGGTATTCTTCTAATACCTCATCACTTAACAAGCCATCTTCTACTAGATGCAGAAAAATAATTCTCAGTAACTTAGCTTTAGTCATTCTGGGTAATCCCTGCACTTCTAACTCTAGGGTTTTTCCCATACAAATCAACACTGATTTTGTTAAGGTCTTAATCCTATCTACTGATGGATTTTGCAAAATTTATTTTACTAATTGCTCCATAATAATTAATTAATCGACACTTTCAAAAAAAAATTATTATACCACAATAAGAATATACTCGATTAGCATATGCCCCTGCAACAAAAATGTAACGCTTACCTCTGTCGTGCAGCGTTGCAAGTGCAGTAATAACTAGGTTCACATAGGACTGCAAGCTGAATCATACGCAGAAACACAAGTCATCAAAGCGTCTTCAAGGAAATGATACCGCAACATTCACTTCAAATAGGCACAACAAGCTAGAAAATAATCATGGATCAGTTCTACTGTGTCATATATAATTATTAATCCTGAACACTAGGATTACAACAATAATTGTCCTGGAAACACAGGAGTTACATCATAAAGATCCTGAAACAACAGGAGTTACCTGATTGATGATCACGGACTAGGCCCCCACTTTATAATAATCTCTATGTCATGGTCGGGGATATATAATCTCCATATACCTATCTTAAGGTAGTAACCTTCAGCATCACTGGAACACATAGCCTGGCCACATACAATGCAAGGTTCTAGGGGAGTAAAAAGCTAGCAACAAATATTCCAGTTTACTGGCATTAAGAACCTTCCATAACATTAATACTACAACACTCTACTAATATCACACACTCTAATACTATATCCAGCTTCTCAACAACTGGGCATGATACATCAAATACAGGTCTGCAAACTGCATCAATCAACACTAGCTGACACCAGGAACTTTGCCTAGCGCAGTGGAGCACTAGTGCCTATATGCTGCTAATACCAACAAGGATGGTGGTGTGTCAACCAATAACACATGAGGTAAGAGGAATAATACCACATACAGCACCTTGGTATTTCACAAGTTCCTCAAAATATATCACCTCACTAAGACACATAATAATCACCTACCACCTGGTATACATAATAGACAACAATAGAAAATGATCCATATAAATACATAGTTACATGATCAATATCTAACAGGCAAAATACCCAATATAAGGTCACAAATCACGGACAACAACCTAACACGTCCGCTCGCCTGAAAAGATCAAAGAACAGTGACGTCTTGAGGCACTTTTGCCGAGAGGCGACACTGTTACGAACTCTAATAAGTCAACGGACCTTCAACTTTCAAATCTCGCTAACTCATTTACAATATAAACTCATTCAGGAACTTCTAATTCGCTATACAACAACTTAAGAGTATAAGGCACAACCTTACATAATGATACATAATAGTAATTCGATATATTAAAGAAATTATCATGAAATACAAAATAAGTTGGCAAAGAATTCGCATAGATACGAGATGGCAACACTGGCAGAGCCGGTACTTCACTGGGGGAGAGGGGAGGGGGGGGGTTAGGGAGAATTCAAGGATATAACCAATGGTCATACATATGCATACAAAGATAATAAATATATTAAATATATACAACATGTGTATCATAAGATTGTCTAAGTGGAAAACATTTCACAGTGCCATAATTTCATATAATGTCAGGACAAATGGGTAATGCAAGGTACATCACTAATATGGAATTTTCTCAGTATATATGTGATGAATACATATAGAAACTAAATGTATACACTCTAACATGGTCCACATAATGTTACCTTGATAGCATTACTTACAATAAACATAAAAGGATGTTTTTTCAAATCTATGACGTTAGGCTACTGCTATAACTAGACATCTAATATATAAATATATATATATATATATATATATATATATATATATATATATATATATATATATATATATATATATATATATATATATATATATATATATATATATATTTAGTCAGTCCCACCTCTTCCCATGGACACCTTTAGTCAGTCCCACCTCTTCCCATGGACACCTTTAGTCAGTCCCACCTCTTCCCATGGACACCTTTAGTCAGTCCCACCTCTTCCCATGGACACCTTTAGTCAGTCCCACCTCTTCCCATGGACACCTTTAGTCAGACCCACCTCTTCCCATGGACACCAAGGAAGGACTGTGGGAATTTACATTTTAGAGCAATATTTAATAAGTTTAATTTTATATGATAAATGATTAAATTTTGGTTAAATATATATTTAATTACATTATAAGTTTATTTTATTAAAAGTAGTGGACTGAATCAGTCTGCACAACTGATTCCTTTCACACTTGGAGGGGGGGGGGATTATATATAAAACCATAAATAACTAATCTTAAAAAAATCTGTTAATTAAGTTATGAATTTGGATTTATGGCGTTGCTTTGCTATACGGTCTTGCTCTCAGTCTGGACGTCAGCCTGCCTACAATATACATTGCAGTAATGCATACAAAATTTATTGAATTATTAAATCACGAAATAATGTGATTTATTATCGGGGATACTTACCCATCAGTGCTGGTTGATCATGCCACATAACCATATCAGGCTGGTAAACTAAGAAGGGCCACTCCCTATAACTATATCAGAAATGGAACAAGGCACTTCCCTTATTGTAGAAGAGGTCAATCAGCGGAGTGTACCATAGGAACCTTAATACTCTTCAAAACTCCAGCCCTGCATCAAGTGTACTCACTTAATAGGTCTTGCGGGGTTTGTGCTTTGGCTCTTTGATCCCCCCTCTCAACTGTCAATCAACTGTGGTCACATCACTTTCGCGCGCGCGGCACTTGAGAAAAAAAAAGAGCATTGTGTGCTTGGCATTTTGGGCGCTCAAGCGTAAACACAAAAAAAGTGTATAATCTTTTCACGCTCCTAACATCAATTCTCGAGCTACGTATTTCATTTTGGTATCAATGCGTTGGCAATAATATTCTCTACAAGATCATATGCATAAAATGTCACCCAAGCATTTGGTATCCCACCACGAAGTAAATAAACACGAAGATGACTCGCCGCGACACCCAAACAGGAAGTAAATGTTCATACTCTTTCGTTTGTTGCCAGCCTCACAGTCATCCTACAGCGCTTATTTTGACATCACTGAACTCGCAATAAAATTCCCCACCCAGACATATGCCTATCAATGTCTAATTATGTTCCGCACGAGTGTGGGAACTGGGCGAAGCGTTAGCCGTGATTTCAGCAGCGACGACACTGGTGTGATGCAGCGCTTTGAAAGTTTATACTTATTTCACTGTCCTGACATTATTTCTCAAGCTACGTATTTCATTTTTATAGCAATGTGTTCGCAATAGAAAGTTCTATAAGAACATGGGTAGAATTGGCCAACAGAGCGTTAAATAAATTTGCGGCGAATAAAATCTTATGCGTGTTTGTACCCGTGAGCGTCAAAAGTTTTTACTTCGTTCATGTTTTTCAAGTTTATACTTGTTTCACAGCTTTTTTTTTATAGTGTTCGGAATAAAGTTCCCTACACAGACATATGCCTATCAAATACAATTATTGGGAAGTCACACCTGTAGAGACGGCCGAACACACACACCCGGAACCCACTCTGGACACTCAAACTCACACCCGCAAAAAAAGTTTCTGGTGTTTCGTGTGTACTTACTTTAGTTTTCGTGCTACAGTTGTCATTTAGGGGCCTCGTAGCCTGGTGGATAGCGCGCAGGACTCGTAATTCTGTGGCGCGGGTTCGATTCCCGCACGAGGCAGAAACAAATGGGCAAAGTTTCTTTCACTCTGAATGACCCTGTTACCTAGCAGTAAAATAGGTACCTGGGTGTTAGTCAGCTGTCACGGGCTGCTTCCTGGGGGTGGAGGCCTGGTCGAGGACCGGGCCGCGGGGACACTAAAGCCCCGAAATCATCTCAAGACATCTCAAGATAGGTATCAAAATATTCCAAAGAAAATAGACTACAATACTACAACAACCTAGGACAATTAGGTGTACTTACCAAAGGAAAGACGATTGTAGAAAAATAAGTTGAGCATTTTTTCTCCACTCCACCTCCTTCAGGTACTGATTCCTGAAATTGCTCAACAGATGTTCGTAGGTGGAGTGAAGCTGGTGCGGGTGGTTACTTCTTGTCCACCCAATACACCCTTTTCCTGTGATAAGTGGTGTAACACGGTATGACACAAAGTGGAACATCGCATGTCTTGCATGCTATACCAGTTTCCTTCCTGATACCCGACTTTGAACACACACAACACCTGCGACGTTTGGGTAGTTTTATAAGTTCATGCTTCAATTTGTAGTTCAGGCGAGTCTCTGATAAAACAACATGTCCCTGTTGTCTCTGTGTTGGTAGTACACTACAGTCTGAGTCGTCGCTCTCACCATTGTCTTCAAACAACAGTGTAGCAGCAGAAATATCTTCATCAGATTCATGGTCGGCTTCAGCACGAGGTGTCGACGTGAAGAGAGGGCGCCTAACACCCGACGGGCCAGGTGTTGACGGGTTAGCAGCAGGATACACAGGACCAGTGTCATCATTTATGTCTGGAGCATGAACTAGATGTGGAGATGGTGTAGTTGTTGCAGGCCACTCTGCCTTGTCAAATTTCAATAAAGACCAAATAGCAACCTCATGAAACTGGAGCAGAGTTAGTTTCTTTCGGTCATCTGTGTGGGCCTTGTACAATGCATAAGCGTTTTGCAAAGCCATTTGCAGGAAATTAAAGGTTATTTTCTTTGTACACTTGTGATATTTCCTGGCGAAATGGTAATACTTTACCATTTGATCAAAGTGGTCAACACCCTTCATGAACTTATTGTAGTCAACAATTGCCTGTAGTTTGTTCACCACAACCTGCTGTAGTCCTGTTGTTCCATCTGGCCTACGAACTCGTTTGCGTTTTTGAACTCTATTTATGTCTGCATTGTGTAGGTTGGTAATCATAGAGACAACTCGCTTGTCTTTCCACAGCAGAATGAAGGTGTTGTCCTTGCGGCGGTAGACTGTGGTATCCACATCAATCTTAGTCTTCGCTATATGTTGCAGGTCTTTTGGGGCGCCACGTAAGAGTCTAATTGTTCCACAGGTTTACACCCCCACTTCTCGCAACTTCTCTGTAAGGGTAACTGAGTTGTAAAAGTTATCCATATAGAGGTGGTGCCCTTTGTTCAATAATGGCCGCATCAAACCAGTAACTGTTTCCATGATGGTTTGACCAATGCCACAATACACTTCAAATCCATAAATGTAGCCAGATGTTGATTCGGCTAGCATATATAATTTCACGCCATATTTGTCTGGTTTGTTTGGATTGTACACTTTGAACGACAACCGGCCTCGCCATGCCATTGTCCCTTCATCCAAACACAACTCTTTTACTGGGCTATTCACTTCTTGAAACCGGTGTTTCAGGTAGTTCATCACTGGTCTCACTTTGATCATTTTTTCTGTATTGTTCACTGGCACCGCATTGTTGTTGAACGTATGAAAAAACTGGCCTGTGTGTTGAAACCGTCTGCTCGTCATAAACATGTTGAAGAATCTTGCATGCCATGGTTTATTTGTCTGCCAATACATGCGCATAGTTGGGAGCCTGTTTATTCCCATCAATATAACGGCAATTTCATGGTGCGCAGTTTGAAACAAACCCCAAGTAAATCGGATTTAAGCTGGATTTTTTACAATTATTTTAAAACGGACCGTAAATGTACACCGCGACCACACAAGCGATAGAAATAAACCCGTCGTGTATCCACGTGCCGTGGGCATGAAAGTGATTATTAATACTCTTCAAAACTCCAGCCCTGCATCAAGTGTACTCACCTAATTGTGCTTTTGGTGTTTGAGCTTTGGCTCTATGGTCCCGCCTCTCAACTGTCAATCAACTGGTGTACAGATTCCTGAGCCTACTGGGCTCTATCCTATCTACGTTTAAAACTCTGTATGGAGTCAGCCTCCACCACATCACTGCCTAATGAATTCCATCTGTTAACAACTCTGACACTGAAAAAGTTTTTTTTAACGTCCCTGTGGCTCATTTGGGCACCCAGTTTCCACCTGTGTCACCTTGTTCGCGTACCACTTGTGTTAAACAGTTTATCTTTATCTACCTTGTCAATCCTCTGAGAATTTTGTAGGTTGTGATCATGTCTCACCTTACTCTTCTGTCTTCTAATGTTGTGAGGTGCATTTCTCTCAGCCTTTCCTCGTAACTCATGCCTCTTAGTTCTGGGACTAGCCTAGTGGCATATCTCTGAACTTTTTCAAGCTTCGCCTTGTGCTTGACAAGGTACGAGATCCATGCTGGGGCCGCATACTCCAGGACTGGTCTTACATATGTGGTATACAAGGTTCTGAATGATTCCTTACACAGGTTCCTGAAGGCAGTTCTGATGTTAGCCAGCCTCGCATACGCCGCAGATGTTATTCTTTTGATGTGGGCTTCAGGAGACAGGATTGGTGTGATATCAACTCCTAGATCCTTCTCTCTCTCTGTCCGTTTCATGAAGGACTTCATCTCCCATTCTGTATCCTGTGTCTGGCCTCCTGTTTCCACGGCCTAGTTTCATTACCTTACATTTACTCGGGTTGAACTTTAGTAGCCATTTGTTGGACCATTCATGTAGTCTATTTAGGTCATCTTGTAGTCGCATACTGTCTTCCATCGTCTTAATCCTCTTCATAATTTTTGCAACATCAGCAAACAATGAGAGGAATGATTCTATACCATCTGGGAGATCATTGACATATATAAGAAACAGTATGGGTCCAAGGACTGAACCCTGCGGGACCCCACTGGTCACGTGTCGCCAATCTGAGACCTCACCCCGCACAGTGATTCACTGTCTTCTGTTACTTAGGTACTCCCTTAGAGTGTGTTCCGTTTGGGTTAAGTGTAATATGGCGAGTCTCCTTTCTCAGTGAAGGAGCGCTCTTGCCCATATATATTTTATCACATCCCAAGAGGAGAGGCATTTAAATTTTACTTTCTTTAAAATGATTTCAGCTTTTAATTATTTTGTTAATTTATGCTGAAAACCGTAACCAGACTCTATGAATTAAATATTTATGTATAGACACAAATACGCTCTGTACTCTACATGTTTGTGACGTGGCGGTCACATTTTCTGCACAATGAGTGGAGGAATTATTTACATTTCTTCCTATTGAAGATAAACTTAACTTTAATTTTGTTTTGATGGTTCTACACAGCAACAGAAACTATCTTTTCCTGATGTATATTTAGTTAGGTAAAATATAATAACTATAAATAAATATTGTGTGGGAAATTTCCCACATAATTCCAGGGAAAAGAAACATGGATCGGAACCCACTGTTTAGGACTAGCCGAACACTTCATTACTCCTTTTCAGAATTTTTTAAATATTGTTTTAATTTTACTGTGCACTCCTGTGCAGCAGTACGTACAGGATGGACGTCCAGTATTGGAGGTCTCTTGGCGACTTCTTCTCCAGCCAACTCCAGTGGTACTAACTTTTATAATGTCTTGAGGCTAGTGGTACCTTTGCACTTTACTTCTACTATCGTCAAGGTAACCTGGCTGTGTGGGTGAACAGTAACAATACATCCTATAAGCCACTCTGAACGTGTGGCTGTTGCTGTTCATTAGAACAACATCGCCATGGTTGAAAGTGAATTCGGTTATAGGGGTTGGTAGCCCCATTGTGATACTCACGCAGAACAGTTAATTCTTCCTTGTCCAAAATTCATTCGACCGACTGATTACCTGTGACAGGTGTTTATAACTCCGAGGTAAACCATTCTTCCCAACGTTTGAAGGATCTCTACGTTCTTCATCAGTGAGGGAGGCAATAGGGATGACAGATCCTCCATACATCAGGTGAGATGGACTAACAGGCTCGTGTTGTGAGTTATCGTCAGAGAGGTAAGTCAGTGGTCGGTTATTGACCCGGGAATTAATTTCTGTGACAACGGTTTGGAGTTCATGGAGATCTATTTTCTGGTAGTTTGGAGTTTTTTCCTTAGACAGCGTTTCACTGTCCCTACCATCCTCTCGTAGAACACCCGGGTCACAGTGTTATGGGTGGTAAAATTGCCAGTATCACTGCCATTGATTCAGGGTAGTCTGAACAAGTGGGTGGTGCCAGACCTACAATAGGCATGCTTCACCAGCCACCAAGCTGGACCCGTTATCGCATATCATCAACTTGGGGCAGGATCTACATACAGCAAACCTGTGGTAGGCCTGGATGAATGATTCGAAATTCATTGGGGAGTTACTTCCAGGTGAGCTCCTCAAGTGGTGGCACAAGTAAAAAGGCCTTAACAGCCTTAACGGGACTTTATCCCTGGTGTCTGTTAGGATAATAGCTCCTGTGATGTCTACCACAGTGGTCTCAAAAGTATGAAGGTGCAGTTCTCGGTCCCTAGGATGTGGTGGAGGTCCAGGGAAAGGACACACCGAGCATCGCACCTCAGGCAGACAGGATTTAAGAATTGCAGGATTTAAGAATTGACTTAACAGTTTGGCAACCTTAGGGAAGCCAGTACCCCACCATGGAGTGTGCAGTGGTCGTGAAAGTAAAGCACAAGCAATCTACTTATCTAAAGATTCCGTGGGGAGGAACTGAGGTTGTTTATTTCAAGATCAACGTCTGTGTGCTGTAATCTTCCCCCGCAATGCAGAGCGTTCTGATTGTCTTGGTTAATCCAGAGATTTAAGTAATTTATATTTTTTGCTGAGAAGTTTCATAGTACTCACTCTAGGTTTACACTTGTGCATGTTTGACCCAGTACTTAGGAGCACCTTGTGCTCTTAATAATCTATCTACTTGTGCTTGATACCTACTTTCTGCAAGAAATCAAACACATTTTGGGTTACTCTGAGTAGTTTATTCAGAGCAGAGCACCGAGAACAGTCAATTACTGAAGTCAAGTGAGGCTTGGGATCTCAGTGAGAACAGTGACATTGGTCACTATGACTTGTGACTTTTGTTCGGGCCACTTGTAAATGACTATCCACTGAAGCCCATGGAACCACATCTCGGCTTTAGTTATTTGCTTTAATGTCAGTCCTCTAGATAGATTATCAGCTGGTTTCTCCTTAGTTGGGACTATCAGAGTTTATATCCAAATGATAAATCTCTAATTACTTTAGAGTTGTTACTGACATAGAGCATTTTGCTACTATAGTTGCATTCCAATTGCAGTACCGCTTCATTATCTGGCCACACCACAGTTAGTTGGATGTGGATGTTTATTAATGTTTTCTCAAAATTTAGTTTATACATCTTCTGAAGATTTAAGATGAAGATCAGAAGAACCGACACCATTTACAAACCTTTAATACAATATTCAGTTAATATTGCTGCTGTTTTTGTACTAACAAATTCATTCAAACAAACGAGGTTGCTGTGGAATTTTCCTCGAGACAAACGAGATATCACTGCCACGTCGCAATTAAATTTACCAGCTAATAATAATGTGAATCACTTTAAACACCAGTCTATGCTTTCGAATTAACGAAAAGTATTCTATATGACTGGAACGAATATAATTACTAAAAAATTAAAGTCTGCCTCACATTGTCAATAAAAGGACATTATAGGAACTGGCGAGAGAGATACGTCTCTCAAGCCGGGAAGGAGGCAAACGCCGTTAATTTTAACATCAACAAGTCTCGCTTGGAAAATGCTTGTAGCTACACAATTATATTCCTCTAGACGCAGGGTTATGTGAGTTACAAACTCCCATCATCATCACGATCTTCGTCAACAATAAGGGAAGTGTTCTTTATCCGATAACCCATTAATTAAATCTAGTTATTCCTTGCCACTAATGCAGGTAGATTAGTGGTATACCTGTTAGGACACGCAGTGAGCCACCCAACACGGTAAATACTAATTCAATCATATCTAATAAATTACAATAATTTCCCCTGATATTGCCGTCATATATTGGTTACGATTATTACTGTGTTCCATACCCTTTTGACAAGTGTAATTGAAGGTGAAGAAGAATTAGCAACAATTAACTGTTACAATACATGACATGTGATTACACTAGCATCACCTAGGGGAGTATTAGTCTATTAATCATTGGGGTTCATATCTGGTTGACCAGGCCATAAACAACCATACAGATCGGCTGCGTTTGTTTAATTTAGTTTACTAACCAAGGTGTCTTGACATTTGTAGTAAATGTCTACCAATCTACTAATTTCCATTGATATATTATATAATTAATGAACGCCCCAGCTTGTGTAGGAAATGATTTGTGGAAATTTAGTATCAAACCGTTCATTATTGATACAAATACATTAACATAAGAAATTAATATAAATTTCTTATTAAATAAATAAAATAAACAAATAAATCCCTTAAGTCAGTTTTCCCAACATGATTGGTCTACATCAAACCGGATGAACCAGAATTAGCCACTTTTTCCATTAAATCTGGAAACACACTAGTTCTAAGATCCATATGATTGGGTCTTCGAACCAGGATAATCTAGAGAGCTAGACTAATATTAAATGAAAAAATCAGTAAACAATATCTTATAAACAAATACCCAGTCACAGACTGGCCACCCAGCCTAGTCTCAGTGGTTTTCACCGAGTTTAACCATGAATTGTGTGGCGTTTTACTACCTGCAGAGTGACACCGCATAAATTAACTCCAGCCAAATTGAGGATACATCTTCGCAGAGTTTATCCACACAAAATTTGTAGTATTTATTTTTGCGAAGTCACTAATAAAATAATTGATACTTCCAAATAACACTAGAGGCTAAGAAGTGGCTACCATTGACTAGTTGAACTAAATATGCCGGCGGTGGGGTGGTTCAAATAGCCTCGGCTATCACCTCATTATGTCCGGTCGTGATGGTCAAGTGGATTAAGGCGTCTTGTACATACCAGTTGCGTTGCTTCTGGGAGTATGGGTTCGAGTCACTTCTGGGGTGTGAGTTTTCAGTTGCATATTGTCCTGGGGACCATTCAGGCTTGTTCGCATTTGTGTTCCTCACGTGTGCCCCAAAGAATGAGGTGATTTGGTAAAATGCTATGCCCAAGATTACTATCCGAGTGCCGGCGGTGGGGTGGTTCAAATAGCCTCGGCTATCACCTCATTATGTCCGGTCGTGATGGTCAAGTGGATTAAGGTGTCTTGTACATACCAGTTGCGTTGCTTCTGGGAGTATGGGTTCGAGTCACTTCTGGGGTGTGAGTTTTCAGTTATATATATATATATATATATATATATATATATATATATATATATATATATATATATATATATATATATATATATATATAATATATATATATATATATTGTGACTATAATCTCTTTCAAGAGAGATTGAGCCTGCTCTTCCCTACCTAAAGTTACGTCCAGTATTCAAGTATAAGATGCTACATTCAAGATACGTCACCAGTAGCACAAAACGTTTTGACCAGGAGGCAAAACGTACCCTAACCCCCCTACTCCACACACCCTCCATGCTGACTCGTCGTCAACCAGCAAACTACCCATCCCAGCCTGCATGCTTCTGATTGGTGACTCGCCGACCGCACACCTGCACACTGCACCTCAGCGCCATCTACCTGAGTCGACGTCTGAGCCTTGACCAGCCATCAACTTCAGAATATTCTTTGTGCTCCTAGAGTTGACATCTCTGAGTCGACGTCTGAGCCTTGACCAGCCATCAACTTCAGAATATTCTTTGTGCTCCTAGAGTTGACATCATCTAGCATACTAAGCTCTCTAGCTTTTGTATACTAAGGGAAGTCTCAGCCATAGCCAATATTCTCAGCACCATTTCAACATTTACTATTTAATGTATTGTGTTTTTGCATTTATCTTTGTTATTTAAATTGCACTTTTCATTTCCTCGAGATTTGTCTTTATTTTTATTTATGTTTAAAGTAAATAAATTAAAGTTTCATTATTCATACTTTGTGTTTTACATGTTCCTCCCTCTCACTTACCACAGACAACAGGCAAGCAGTCTATCTTTTTTTTTGTAATTGTGACCAGGCATTGACACCTGCCATTGGAGGACTGCCGAACGTCTACACTCCAACACTTTCCCGTCACATTTAATGGGGGCCTGTCCGGGAGCTTCACTCAGGTACTAGTACCAGAATGTCAATTTGTGATAAGCGTACTTCGCTTTGCTAAAGTTGCTTTTCAATATTATCATTAATTTTCATATTTATATGGTGCTGTGTGTATTATGCATTCCGAAAGTAGCATATGGTGAGTGTGAGATAACTTTGGATTATGTGGTGACTGTCAGCCACCGTCATTCTCTTAATTGGTCATCTCTCCCTCCGTGTTATTACTCGTGTTTACCACCTTTTGTCCCTAGGATATTTCCAACATTATCGGCAGATCATCATTGTGGTACCCTGGTACTTTGGTTTGTGTTTGGGTCAAAGCACCCTATCTTCTGCAATCCGACCAAAGGATGATAAGAGGGCCATAGTTCCTCTAGCACGGACTACGTTGCTGAGTTGGGACCTCAGCAGCAGTTCTCGTCACCAGTTGACACTCGCACTCTTACACGTCGGTCAGAGATGATGATATTTACTTAGGTAGGGAATTAGCATTCTTTTTTCAGAGCACAAAGTTCGCTAATTCTGTAAGTATCATATTTCATTTAGTGGGAAACCCTTGCTTATGTCCTATAGAGACTCTAGGTATGCCTACATTCTTGGACTACCTAATTCACTTTTGGAGCAATTAAATGTTTCATTTGTTTTAGAAACTATCAGTTTTACTTATTTAGTAGGATTTTCTTGCCCTTATTCTCTTACATTGAGTACCGGGTACAAGATTTCCTGCAATTTTGATTGACTAATCATTTACCATCCTAAAATTAACTTTAATTGTTAAAGATTAAAATTCCAGAGGATAGTTACCAGTTGCCACGTTATCCTGTTTCTGACATTTTCCATATCACAACTATATTCGTTGTACATTTATTTGCTATCTTTCACCATGTTTCGTCTCCAAGCTTTTCGTAACGTTCCAGCAGGTGAAATAGGGACCTTATGTCATGCCAAGAAGACTGAATTACAAACTCTTGCACACGAGTATCAACTAGATGTTCCCCATGGAGCCAACAAAAATGAATTGCATAACTTAATTATGGATCACCTCTTCGATGAAGGGACAATTTACTCTGAAACTCACGAAACTTATTCTGTTGCAGATAAACATGATTTGGGAACTATGAAACTCAAACTCAAGCTCGCAAACCTCGAAAGGGAGCAGCAACAAGAAGCTATCCACATGAGAGAACGAGAGGCAGCCATCAGGAAAGAAGAACAAGAAAGAGAGGCGGCCCAGAGGAAAGAAGAAGCTGCAATAAGGAAAGAAGAACAGGAAAGAGAGGCTGCAATGAGGAAAGAAGAGCAAGAACGTGAGATGACCCTATGCAGAGAGCGTGAGCGAGTACAGCTTGAAGCAAAACAACGCCACCTGGAGATACAGCGCGAGCATGACAAACAGCAAGCAGCTATGGCTATTGAATGTCGTCAACAAGAACTCACGTTGGAAACTACACACCTCACTCAACGCCAGCAAGCTACCGCTAGTCTTCCCGTAAGTTTCAATGTCTCCCATGCAAGTAAGTTAATGCCACCGTTCGTTGAGACAGAGATTGATGTCTTTTTTACCACCTTTGAGACCCCTAGCTAATCAACTTAGCTGGCCTGCAGATCAATGGTCCACCCTTCTCAGAGTGCATCTTACAGGTAGAGCTGCAGTTACTCTCAGTACCTTAGCGTCTGAGAATGACTACCAGACCCTGAAGCAAGCAGTTTTGGACGCCTACCTTCTCTCCAACGAAAGCTACAGACGAAAATTCCGTGACCATCTAAAGGCAAGTACCACTACCTTTCTAGAATTTGCAAATACCAAGAAAAGATATTTCATGAAATGGCTGGAAGCAGCACATGTCTCTACATTTGCAGAACTCATCAACCTCATGCTAGTTGAGGAATTCTTGAGACGTGTTCCCCCTTCCGTCCGTTTATATCTAGCAGATAAAGAAGAAACCGACTACATCAAATGTGCGAAGTCGGCTGACACCTACAGCCTCATCCACCGGCTGACACCATCACCACCTCCCAGTAAGAAGTCTTGGTACAGTTACGATAAAGTGAGTACAGATGAAGCGAGCTCACAATTGTATTGTAAGTATTGCAAACTCTATGGACATACCATAGATAGATGTGTGAAGGCTCAATACAAGAGCAATGAATCTATTAAACCCAAACAGACTCCTCCTAAGTCCGGTAAGCCTGTAATGAATGTTGGTGTTCATGTTAATGATCTTTCTGTCTTCAGTAAACACCTGTATCCTGGAACTGTCTCTACCAACGGTACAGATTCGAAGGGACGTTTCAAATTGAAGATCTTGAGGGACACAGCGGCTCTTCAGTACATTATACTGAAATCGGCTGTGCCTAACGTCACCTACACCGGGGAAACCGTCCTTACCACTGACCTCACTGCTACCACTCCATATCCACTCGCCAGAGTGCACCTGGATTGTCCCTTCGTGACCGGTGAAGTTCAAGTCGCCATCAGGGAAAAGCCTTTTCCCATGCTGGAGTGCAACTTCTCCTGGGCAACGACTTGGCAGAAGATCTGCAACCGTCCAACCTGATCATCACAGACAAACCCCAGGTGTGTACTTCTGTAATGGATAATCCCAACTTTGAATATGTTCCAGCAGAGGTCCAAGAAAGTGATCAAGTTTCTCCTCCGATTTTGGTGACCACCATTGCACAAGCTGCACGCCCGCAACCAGCTTATTCTACTGCTACCGCTGTCCCTCAAGACCCTCAGAATCTACCCCCAAATCTTTCCAGTTTGGAGTTCCGTAAGTTTCAGAGGGAAGATCAATCATTAACACCATTATTCTTCCAGGCTGAGACTCAACCTGACAGTATCTCTGGGTTCTTCCTAGAGAATGAGTTGCTCTACCGCAGATACAGACCCAACAAGCTGAGGGAGGATGACGATTGGACCAATGTCGAACAACTAGTGATTCCCACCAGCATACGGCCCGATATTCTACACCTGGCCCACGGAGCTCTTTCTCACTATGGTTTTAACAAAACCTACCACGGAATCAGACAAGACTACTACTGGCCAGGTATGGTAAAAGACGTTAAAAAGTACGTACAACAGTGTCATACATGTCAGATGGCAGGTAACCCTAACATCTCTATTCCCTAGGCTCCATTAAAACCCATCCAGGTGCCTATGGAACCTTTCCACAGACTCAACATAGACTGAGTTGGTCCTTTACCCCAGACCAGTTCTGGCAATGCCTATATATTAACTATCATGTGTCCTACCACCAGATTCACCATAGCAGTTCCAGTAAAGAACATTACGGTTGCTACTGTGGTGAAACACCTATTGAAGATCTTCACCCAGTATAGATTTCCAAGAGAGGTTCAAAGTGACTGTAGCACCAACTTCACCAGTGATCTCTTCAAGAAGACACTGGAGGAGTTCAACATCACACAGGTACTGTCCAGCCCCTATCATCCTGCTTCACAGGGTTCTCTTGAGCGTAGTCATCAGACTATTAAAGCACTCCTAAAGAAATTCTGCAATGACGCCTTGAAGGACTGGGATAAACAACTTGATCTCATTATGTGCATTTTCAGAAGTCTCCCCAATGAGTCTCTAGGAGTATCTCCTTATGAGATGCTCTATGGACGTAAGTGCCATAATCGTCTCAAAGCTTTCAAATCAAATCAAATCAAATGTTTATTTAGGTAAGGTACATACCTACAAGAGATTTTACAAGGAGTGATGGATTTTCTAGATAGGGCTAGTACATACAATGCCTAAAGCCACTATTACGCAAAGCGTTTCGGGCATGAAAAACTTAAATGACTAAAGCTTAATACTAATTGAGCATAAAGAATAAAATGAGTTGAGAACAAAAAATAAAAAAAAAAGATAAAAAAGGGGGGGAACTTGGCTGAAAAAGCAGCACAAATACAATTCTGTCGACAAACAGCGCCATTTAAAAAAAAAAACCAGACATTGGTTGACAATAGAGGGGTAAGGTAGGTTACAGTGAATTTATTAGGTATAGCTTCGTTTTTATCTTAAACTGGTAAACAAAGACTCTCTACGTAATGCCACCTTCAGTGACCCACAGAATGTGCCCCAGTTTCTTCAAAACCTAAAACACATTCTAGAGAGAGTACGTAAATTTGCAAATGACAATCTATTGAAAGTGCAAAAGAGGATGAAGACTCATTTTGACCAAAGCAGCAAATTAAGGAAATTTAAACCAGGAGACTTCGTGTTGGCATATTTTCCTATCCCAGGTTCTCCATTGCAAAACAAGTTTTCAGGACCCTACCGCATCAAGGAATGCAGAAACAACCACAACTACGTTCTTGAGACTCCAGAAAGGCGGCGGAAGACCCAGTTGTGCCACGTCAACCTCCTGAAGCAGTATCAAGGTCTTTCCCCCACTGTGTTGGTAGCAGTCTCCACATTTAAAGGTCCATGCCTCCACAGTGAAACCTTCCCTGCTTCTTCCGAAAGCACTAACACTGAGTCGGTGCTTTCCAAATCGGAAATTCTACCTGATCTTCATCCCAATTTACAGGACTATAAGAGTGCTCCTTTGCCATGTTCTAATCCTATTCTCGCCTCGCCAGATATCACGAAGCCTTTCATCCTCCATGTCGACGCCAGTGGTACCGGCATCGGGGGTGTCCTGATGCAACAACGAGGCGAGGAGATTCTACCTGTTAGCTACTACAGCTACAAGGAACTACAGCACGATCGGATTGGAGCTACTCTCAATCGTCCTGAACTTGCAGGACTTCGAACCGTACCTGCAAAGTGCTCAGTCTACCACCATCTACTCGGACCACAATCCCCTACGCTTCCTGCAGCAAGCCCAATTCAACAACCAACGGCTTCTACGATGGGCTTTATATCTGCAGAATTTCAACCTGGAGATCTCTACATCAAGGGTTCTGACAACATCATAGCAGACGCCCTCTCCAGAATCTATGAGGTAGAGGCTGCTCCACCTACCACTCTACCTCCTAGAGACGTAACTTCACCCGGAACCCCAGGCTTCGGGGGGAGAGTTGTAACGATAATCTCTTTCAAGAGAGATTGAGCCTGCTCTTCCCTACCTAAAGTTACGTCCAGTATACAAGTATAAGATGCTACATTCAAGATACGTCACCAGTTGCACAAAACGTTTTGACCAAGAGGCAAAACGTACCCTAACTCCCCCTACTCCACACACCCTCCATGCCGGCTCGTCGTCAACCAGCCGTCTACCCATCCCAGCCTGCCTGCTCCTGATTGGTGACTCGCCGACCGCATACCTGCACACTGCACCTCAGCGCCATCTACCTGAGTCGACGTCTGAGCCTTGACCAGCCATCAACTTCAGAATATTCTTTGTGCTCTTAGAGTTGACATCTCTCTCTGGCATACTAAGCTCTCTGGCTTTTGTATACTAAGGGAGGTCTCAGCCATAGCCAATATTCTCAGCACCATTTCACCATTTACTATTTAATGTATTGTGTTTTTGCACTTATCTTTGTTATTTAAATTGCACTTTTGATTTCCCCGAGATTTGTCTTTATTTTTATTTATTTTTAAAGTAAATATATTAAAGTTTCATTGTTCATACTTTGTGTTTTACGTGTTCCTCCCTCTCACTTACCACAGACAACAGGCAAGTAGTCTATCTTTTTTTTTTGTAAGTGTGACCAGGCATTGACACCTGCCATTGGAGGACTGCCGAACATCTAGTCTCCAACACTTTCCCGTCACAATATATATATATATATATATATATATATATATATATATATATATATATATATATATATATATATATATATATATATATATATATATATATATATATATATATATGCGAACAAGCCTGAATGGTCCCCAGGACATATGCAACTGAAAACTCACACCCCAGAAGTGACTCGAACCCATACTCCCAGAAGCAACGCATCTGGTATGTACAAGACGCCTTAATCCACTTGACCATCACGACCGGACATAATGAAGTGATAGTTGAAGCTATTTGAACCACTTCCCCGCTGGCACTCGGATAGTTATCTTGGGTATAGCATTTTACCAAATCACCTCATTCTTTGGGGCAACACGTGAGGAACACAAATGCGAACAAGCCTGAATGGTCCCCAGGACATATGCAACTGAAAACTCACACCCCAGAAGTGACTCGAACCCATACTCCCAGAAGCAACGCATCTGGTATGTACAAGACGCCTTAATCCACTTGACCATCACGACCGGACATAATGAGGTGATAGCCGAGGCTATTTGAACCACCCCACCGCCGGCACTCGGATAGTTATCTTGGGCATAGCATTTTACCAAATCACCTCATTCTTTGGGGCAACACGTGAGGAACACAAATGCGAACAAGCCTGAATGGTCCCCAGGACATATGCAACTGAAAACTCACACCCCAGAAGTGACTCGAACCCATACTCCCAGAAGCAACGCATCTGGTATGTACAAGACGCCTTAATCCACTTGACCATCACGACCGGACATAATGAGGTGATAGCCGAGGCTATTTGAACCACCCCACCGCCGGCACTCGGATAGTTATCTTGGGCATAGCATTTTACCAAATCACCTCATTCTTTGGGGCAACACGTGAGGAACACAAATGCGAACAAGCCTGAATGGTCCCCAGGACATATGCAACTGAAAACTCACACCCCAGAAGTGACTCGAACCCATACTCCCAGAAGCAACGCATCTGGTATGTACAAGACGCCTTAATCCACTTGACCATCACGACCGGACATAATGAGGTGATAGCCGAGGCTATTTGAACCACCCCACCGCCGGCACTCGGATAGTTATCTTGGGCATAGCATTTTACCAAATCACCTCATTCTTTGGGGCAACACGTGAGGAACACAAATGCGAACAAGCCTGAATGGTCCCCAGGACATATGCAACTGAAAACTCACACCCCAGAAGTGACTCGAACCCATACTCCCAGAAGCAACGCATCTGGTATGTACAAGACGCCTTAATCCACTTGACCATCACGACCGGACATAATGAGGTGATAGCCGAGGCTATTTGAACCACCCCACCGCCGGCACTCGGATAGTTATCTTGGGCATAGCATTTTACCAAATCACCTCATTCTTTGGGGCAACACGTGAGGAACACAAATGCGAACAAGCCTGAATGGTCCCCAGGACATATGCAACTGAAAACTCACACCCCAGAAGTGACTCGAACCCATACTCCCAGAAGCAACGCATCTGGTATGTACAAGACGCCTTAATCCACTTGACCATCACGACCGGACATAATGAGGTGATAGCCGAGGCTATTTGAACCACCCCACCGCCGGCACTCGGATAGTTATCTTGGGCATAGCATTTTACCAAATCACCTCATTCTTTGGGGCAACACACGTGAGGAACACAAATGCGAACAAGCCTGAATGGTCCCCAGGACATATGCAACTGAAAACTCACACCCCAGAAGTGACTCGAACCCATACTCCCAGGAACACAAATGCGAACGCAATGGTCTGGTATGTACAAGACGCCTTAATCCACTTGACCATCACGACCGGACATAATGAGGTGATAGCCGAGGCTATTTGAACCACCCCACCGCCGGCACTCGGATAGTTATCTTGGGCATAGCATTTTACCAAATCACCTCATTCTTTGGGGCAACACGTGAGGAACACAAATGCGAACAAGCCTGAATGGTCCCCAGGACATATGCAACTGAAAACTCACACCCCAGAAGTGACTCGAACCCATACTCCCAGAAGCAACGCATCTGGTATGTACAAGACGCCTTAATCCACTTGACCATCACGACCGGACATAATGAGGTGATAGCCGAGGCTATTTGAACCACCCCACCGCCGGCACTCGGATAGTTATCTTGGGCATAGCATTTTACCAAATCACCTCATTCTTTGGGGCAACACGTGAGGAACACAAATGCGAACAAGCCTGAATGGTCCCCAGGACATATGCAACTGAAAACTCACACCCCAGAAGTGACTTGTACATCTTGTACATACCAGATGCGTTGCTTCTGGGAGTAGTATGGGTTCGAGTCACTTCTGGGGTGTGAGTTTTCAGTTGCATATGTCCTGGGGACCATTCAGGCTTGTTCGCATTTGTGTTCCTCACGTGTTGCCCCAAAGAATGAGGTGATTTGGTAAAATGCTATGCCCAAGATAACTATCCGAGTGCCGGCGGTGGGGTGGTTCAAATAGCCTCGGCTATCACCTCATTATGTCCGGTCGTGATGGTCAAGTGGATTAAGGCGTCTTGTACATACCAGATGCGTTGCTTCTGGGAGTATGGGTTCGAGTCACTTCTGGGGTGTGAGTTTTCAGTTGCATATGTCCTGGGGACCATTCAGGCTTGTTCGCATTTGTGTTCCTCACGTGTTGCCCCAAAGAATGAGGTGATTTGGTAAAATGCTATGCCCAAGATAACTATCCGAGTGCCGGCGGTGGGGTGGTTCAAATAGCCTCGGCTATCACCTCATTATGTCCGGTCGTGATGGTCAAGTGGATTAAGGCGTCTTGTACATACCAGATGCGTTGCTTCTGGGAGTATGGGTTCGAGTCACTTCTGGGGTGTGAGTTTTCAGTTGCATATGTCCTGGGGACCATTCAGGCTTGTTCGCATTTGTGTTCCTCACGTGTTGCCCCAAAGAATGAGGTGATTTGGTAAAATGCTATGCCCAAGATAACTATCCGAGTGCCGGCGGTGGGGTGGTTCAAATAGCCTCGGCTATCACCTCATTATGTCCGGTCGTGATGGTCAAGTGGATTAAGGCGTCTTGTACATACCAGATGCGTTGCTTCTGGGAGTATGGGTTCGAGTCACTTCTGGGGTGTGAGTTTTCAGTTGCATATGTCCTGGGGACCATTCAGGCTTGTTCGCATTTGTGTTCCTCACGTGTTGCCCCAAAGAATGAGGTGATTTGGTAAAATGCTATGCCCAAGATAACTATCCGAGTGCCGGCGGTGGGGTGGTTCAAATAGCCTCGGCTATCACCTCATTATGTCCGGTCGTGATGGTCAAGTGGATTAAGGCGTCTTGTACATACCAGATGCGTTGCTTCTGGGAGTATGGGTTCGAGTCACTTCTGGGGTGTGAGTTTTCAGTTGCATATGTCCTGGGGACCATTCAGGCTTGTTCGCATTTGTGTTCCTCACGTGTTGCCCCAAAGAATGAGGTGATTTGGTAAAATGCTATGCCCAAGATAACTATCCGAGTGCCGGCGGTGGGGTGGTTCAAATAGCCTCGGCTATCACCTCATTATGTCCGGTCGTGATGGTCAAGTGGATTAAGGCGTCTTGTACATACCAGATGCGTTGCTTCTGGGAGTATGGGTTCGAGTCACTTCTGGGGTGTGAGTTTTCAGTTGCATATGTCCTGGGGACCATTCAGGCTTGTTCGCATTTGTGTTCCTCACGTGTTGCCCCAAAGAATGAGGTGATTTGGTAAAATGCTATGCCCAAGATAACTATCCGAGTGCCGGCGGTGGGGTGGTTCAAATAGCCTCGGCTATCACCTCATTATGTCCGGTCGTGATGGTCAAGTGGATTAAGGCGTCTTGTACATACCAGATGCGTTGCTTCTGGGAGTATGGGTTCGAGTCACTTCTGGGGTGTGAGTTTTCAGTTGCATATGTCCTGGGGACCATTCAGGCTTGTTCGCATTTGTGTTCCTCACGTGTTGCCCCAAAGAATGAGGTGATTTGGTAAAATGCTATGCCCAAGATAACTATCCGAGTGCCGGCGGTGGGGTGGTTCAAATAGCCTCGGCTATCACCTCATTATGTCCGTCGTGATGGTCAAGTGGATTAAGGCGTCTTGTACATACCAGATGCGTTGCTTCTGGGAGTATGGGTTCGAGTCACTTCTGGGGTGTGGGTTTTCAGTTATATATATATATATATATATATATATATATATATATATATATATGTCGTACCTAATAGCCAGAACGCACTTCTCAGCCAACTATGCATGGCCCAATTTGCCTAATAAGCCAAGTTTTCATGAATTAATGTTTTTTTCGACTACCTAACCTACCTAACCTAACCTAACCTAACTTTTTCTGCTACCTAACCTAACCTAACCGATAGAGATAGGTTAGGTTAGGTTAGGTAGGGTTGGTTAGGTTCGGTCATATATCTACGTTAATTTTAACTCCAATAAAAAAAATTGACCTCATACATAATGAAATGGGTAGCTTTATCATTTCATAAGAAAAAAATTAGAAAAAATATATTAATTCAGGAAAACTTGGCTTATTAGGTAAATCGGGCCTTGAATAGTAGGCTGAGAAGTGCGTTCTGGCTATTAGGTACGACATATATATATATATATATATATATATATATATATATATATATATATATATATATATATATATATATATATATATATATATATATATATATATATATATATATATATATATATATATATATATATATCGAGCAAAAGTCTTAGTCGACATGAACTTGAAACCGGCCATATACTGCAGGTATGTTGACGACATTTTTACACAGGTACCTGATGTCAGACATCTGCAGGAGCTGAAGGAGGCATTTGAGCAGAGTTCCGTGCTGCGTTTCACTTACGAGATGGAAAGGATGGGAAGCTGCCCTTTCTAGATGTAACAGTCATGGAAAAGGGCGGAGGTTTCCACACTGCAGTCTACACTAAGGAAACAAACATAGGAATGTGCCTAAATGCCAACAGCGACTGCCCAGACAGGTACAAGAGGAGTGTTGTTAACGCATATGTCGACCGTGCTCTCAGCCACAGCTCAGAATGGAAGCAAGTCGACGAAGAACTCTGTAGGGTAAGGCAGGTCCTAGTCAATAAAGGCTTCTCCAATGGTTTTGTCGAAGACATCATAAGAAGGAAAGTGAAAAGCCATGCAACCTCTGAAGAGACAACTAACACAACACCTATACCCCCCTATTAGACTATTTTACAGGAACTTCTTTTCCACAGCTCATAAAATGGAGGAAAGGGTCCTGAAAGATATTGTTAATAGAAACGTTATCCCTACAGACAAAAATCAGATAATACAACTGACGATTTACTATAAAACCAGAAAAACGGCCAGCCTACTCATGAGAAACTCTCCAGACACAAAACAGAACGCTTTAAAAGAGACTAACGTCGTCTATGCCTTCAAATGCCCTTTTGGGGACTGTAAGCTCCAAAAAAACAGTATATAGGCAAGACAACAACATCTCTTTCTAGGCGTTTAACGATGCATAAGCAACAGGGCTCCATTAAGGAACATATAATCTCTTCCCACAACCAAACCATCGCCAGAGAAATCCTAGTAAACAACACAGAAATCATTGATAGATACAGTGATAGCAGGCGGCTTGACGTTTGCGAGGCACTACACATCAAGAAGTCAACACCAGTAATCAACAGCCAATTATTGCACAACTATATTCTACCCACCTCAAGACTCCGCTCCAATATAGAAGCATCAAGAAATATGGACCAATAGGCTTTCTACAAACACTTCTATTCAATATCCATTGTTTCATGTTCTGTCTTGTGTTGATGAAATTAATACCCTATTAATACTCTTGTTCTGTCTTGTGTTGATGAAATTAATACCCTATTAATACCACATCTTGTTCTGTCTTGTGTTAATGCCACATCACCCCTTCCACCTCACTCAAATGTAGATATAAAATCGGAGATGCGTAAGTTCTATTCAGTTGTGTATTTGTGAACTAAAGTCTTTGAAAATGTAATAAGTTTTACGAAACGCGCTCGTGTCGCGTCAGACTAGAAATAAAAATGAATTTTGGAGAATTGATTTTTGATTTACCTCCAACAGTGAAACGAAATGTACGAAAGATTGAGAAAATTCGTGTTAGAATTATTAATCTTACTTTTTCGGTCATATTTAATAATATATATATATATATGAACAAGCCTGAATGGTCCCCAGGACTATATGCAACTGAAAACTCACACCCCAGAAGTGACTCGAACCCATTCTGCCAGGAGCAACACAACTGGTATGTACAGGACGCCTTAATCCACTTGACCATCACGACCGGACATAAGGAAGTGATAGTTGAAACTATTTGAACCACTTCCCCGCTGGCACTCGGACGGTAATCTTGGGTATAGCATTTTATCAAATCACCTCATTCTTTCGGGCACACGAGAGGAACACAAATGCAAACAAGCCTGAATGGGCCCCAGGCATACATGCAACTGAAAACGTCTGGGTGTGAGTTTTCAGTTATATATATATATATATATATATATATATATATATATATATAGTTCAAATAGTCAATGGTTGCCTCTTCTTAGCCTCTAGTGTTATTTGGAAGTATCAATTATTTTATTAGTGACTTCGCAAAAATTATCACTACAAATTTTGTGTGGATATATTCTGCAAAAATGTAGCCTCAATTTGGCTGGAATTAATTTATGCGGTGTCACTCTGCAGGTAGTAAAACGCCAGACAATTCATGGTTAAACTCCGTGAAAACCACTGAGACTAGGCTGGGTGGCCAATCTGTGACTGGGTATTTGTTTATAAGATATTGTTTACTGATTTTTTTATTTAATAATAGTCTAGCTCTCTAGACTATCCCGGTTCGAAGACCCAATCATATTGATCTGAGTACTAGTGTGTTTCCAGATTTAATGAAAAACTGGCTAATTCTGGTTCATCCGGTTTGATGTAGACCAATCATGTTGGGAAAACTGACTTATGGGATGTATTGGTTTATTTTATTTATTTATTAATTTATAATAATTTATTTCTTATATTAATGTATTTGTTTCAATAATTACGGGTTTGATACTAAATTTCCACAAATCATTTCCTACAAAATGCTGGGGCGTTCATTAATTATATGATATATCAATCTAAATTAATCGATTGGTAGACATTTACTACAAATGTCAAGACACCTAGATTAGTAAACTAAATTAAACAAATGCAGCTTATCTGTATGGATGTTTATGGCCTGGTCAACCAGATATGAACCCCAATGATCAATAGACTAATGCTCCCCTAGGTGATGCTAGTGCAATCACATGTCATGTATTGTAACAGTTAATTGTTGCTAATTCTTCTTTACCTTCAATTACACTTGTCAAAAAGGTATGGAACACAGTAATAATCGTAACCAATATATGACGGCTGTATCAGGGGAAATTATTGTAATTTATTAGATAAGATTGAATTAGTATTTACCCTGTTGGGTGGCTCACTGCGTGTCCTAACAGGTGTACCCCTAATCTACCTGCATTACTGGCAAGGAATGACTAGATTTAATTAATGGGTTATCGGATAAAGAACACTTCCCTTATTGTTGACAAAGATTGTGATGATGATGGGAGTTTGTAACTCACATAACCCTGCGTCTAGAGGAATATAATTGTGTAGCTACAAGCAGTTTCCAAGCGAGATTTGTTGATGTTAAAATTAACGGCGTTTGCCTCCTTCCCGGCTTGAGAGACGTATCTCTCTCGCCGGTTCCTATAATGTCCTTTTATTGACAATGGGAGGCAAACTTTGGTTTTTTAGTAATTATATTTGATCCAGTCATATAGAATACTTTTCCTTAATTCTAAGGCATAGACTGGTGTTTTAAGTGATTCACATTATTATTAGCTGGCAAATTTAATTGCGACGTGGCAGTGATATCTCGTTTTTCTCGAGGAAAATTTCACAGCAATCTCGTTTCTTTGAATGAATTTGTTAGTACGAAAACAGCAGCAATATTAACTGAATATTGTATTAAATGTTTGTAAATGGTGTCGGTTCTTCTGATCTTCATCTTAAATCTTCAGAAGATGTATAAAGGAAATCTTCAGAAAACATTAATAAACATCCACATCCAACAAACTGTGGTGTGGCCAGATAATGAAGCAGTACTGCAATTGAAATGCAACTATAAGAGCAAAATGCTCTTTGTCAGTAACAACTCTAAAGTAATTAGAGACTTATCATTTGGATATAAACTCTGATAGTCCCAACTAAGGAGAAACCAGCTGATAATCTATCTAGAGGACTGACATTAAGGCAAATAACTAAAGCCGTGATGTGGTTCCATGGGCTTCAGTGGATTGTCATTTACAAGTGGCCCGAACAAAAGTCACAAGTCATAGTGACCAATGTCACTGTTCTCACTGAGATCCCAAGCCTCACTTGACTTCAGTAATTGACTGTACTCAGTGCTCTGCTCTGAATAAACTACTCAGTGTAACCCAAAATGTGTTTGATTTCTTGCAGAAAGTAGGTATCAAGCACAAGTAGATACATTAAGAGCACAAGGTGCTCCTAAGTACTGGGTCAAACATACACAAGTGTAAACCTAGAGTGAGGACTATGAAACTTCTCACCAAAAAAATATAAATGACTTAAGTCTCTGGATTGATCAGAACGTTCTGCATTGCATGGGAAGAATACAGCACACAGACGTTGATCTTGAAGTAAACAACCTCAGTTCCTCCCCCCGGAATCTTTAGATAAGTAGATTGCTTGTGCTTTACTTTCACGACCACTGCGCACTCTATCATAGGGTACTGGCTTCCCTAAGGTTGCCAAACTGTTAAGCCAATTCTTAAATCCTGCAATTCTTAAATTCTGTTTGCCTGAGGTGCGATGCTCAATGTGTCCTTTCCATGGACCTCCACCACATCCTAGGGACCGAGAACTGCACCTTCATCCTTTTGAGACCACTATGGTAGACATCACAGGAGCTATTATCCCAACAGGCACCAGGGATAAAGTCCCTGTTAAGGCTATTAAGGCCTTTTTACTTGTGCCACCACTCGAGGAGCTCACCTGGAAGTGACTCCCCAATGAATGCTGAATCATTCATCCAGGCCTTCCACAGGTTTGCTGTATGTAGATCCTGCCCCAAGTTGATGATATGCGATAACGGGTCTAGCTTGGTGGCCTGGCATCTATTGTAGGTCTGGCATCACCCACTTGTTCAGACTGCCCTGAATCAATGGCAGTGATACTGGCAATTTTACCACCAAGAGCACTGTGACACGGGTGTTCTACGAGAGGATAGTAGGGACAGTGAAATGCTGTCTAAGGAAAAAACTCTGCACTACAAGAAAATAGATCTCCATGAACTCCAAACCATATCTTGAGGTTATCTTGAGATGATTTCGGGGCTTTAGTGTCCCCGCGGCCCGGTCCTCGACCCGGCCTCCACCCCCAGGAAGCAGCCCGTGACAGCTGACTAACTCCCAGGTACCTATTTACTGCTAGCTAACAGGGGCATTCAGGATGAAAGAAACTTTGCCCATTTGTTTCTGCCTCGTGCGGGAATCGAACCCGCGCCACAGAATTACGAGTCCTGCGCGCTATCTACCAGGCTACTAGGCCCCTTCCATTGTCACAGAAATTAATTCCCGAGTCAATAACCGACCACTGACTTACCTCTCTGACGACAACTCACAACACGAGCCTGTTATTCCATCTCATCTGATGTATGGAGGATCTGTCACCCCTATTGCCTCCCTCACTAATGAGGAACGTAGAGATCCTTCAAACGTTTGGGAAAATGGTTTACCTCGGAGTTATAAACACCTGTCACAGGTAATCAGTCGGTCGAATGAATTTTGGACAAGGAAGAATTAACTGTTCTGCGTGAGTATCACAATGGGACTACCAACCCCTAAAACCGAATTCACTTACATCCATGGCGATGTTGTTCTAATGGACAGCGACAGCGGCACGTTCAGAGTGGCTTATAGCTTGTATTGTTTCTGTTCACCCACACAACCAGGGTACCTTGACGATAGTACAAGTAAAGTGCAAAGGTACTACTATCCTCAAGACATTATAAAAGTTAGTACCACTGGAACTGGCTGGAGAAGAAGTCGCCAAGAGACCTCCAATACTAAACGTCCATCCTGTACATACTGCTGCACAGGAGTGCAAAGTAAAATTAAAACAATATTTAAAAAAATCTGAAAATGAGTAATGAAGTGTTCGGCTAGTCCTAAACAGTGGGTTCCGATCCATGTTTTTTTTCTCTGGAATTATGTGGGAAATTTCCCACACAATATTTATTTATAGTTATTATATTTTACCTAACTAAATATACATCAGGAACAGATAGTTTCTGTTGCTGTATAGAACCATCAAAACAAAATTAAAGTTAAGTTTATCTTCAATAGGGTGAAATGTAAATAATTCCTCCACCCATTGTGGAGAGTGTGCCCGCCACGTCACAAACATGTAGAGTAAAGAGCGTATTTGTGTCTATACATAAATATTTAATTCATAGAGTCTGGTTACGGTTTTCAGCATAAATTAACAAAATAAATAGAAGCTGAAATCATTTTAAAGAAAGGAAAATTTAAATACCTCTCCTCTGGGATTGTGATAAAATATATATGGGCAAGAGCGCTCCTTGACTGAAAAAAGGAGACTCGCCATATTACACTTAACCCAATCGGAACACACTCTAAGGGAGTACCTAAGTAACAGAAGACAGCGAATCACTGTGCGGGGTGAGGTCTCAGATTGGCGAGACGTCACCAATGGGGTCCTGCAGGGTTCAGTTCTTGGACCCATACTGTTTCTTATATATGTCAATGATCTCCCAGAAGGTATAGAATCATTCCTCTCATTGTTTGCTGATGTTGCAAAAATTATGAGGAGGATTAAGACGGTGGAAGACAGTATGAGACTACAAGATGACCTAGACAGACTGCATGAATGGTCCAACAAATGGCTACTAAAGTTCAACCCGAGTAAATGTAAGGTAATGAAACTAGGCCATGGAAACAGGAGGCCAGACACAGGAAACGGACAGAGAGAGAGAGAGAGAAGGATCTAGGATTTGATATCACACCAATCCTGTCTCCTGAAGCCCACATCAAAAGAATAACATCTGCGGCGTATGCGAGGCTGGCTAACATCAGAACTGCCTTCAGGAACCTGTGTAAGGAATCATTCAGAACCTTGTATACCACATATGTAAGACCAGTCCTGGAGTATGCGGCCCCAGCATGGATCTCGTACCTTGTCAAGCACAAGGCGAAGCTTGAAAAAGTTCAGAGATATGCCACTAGGGTAGTCCCAGAACTAAGAGGCATGAGTTACGAGGAAAGGCTGAGAGAAATGCACCTCACAACATTAGAAGATAGAAGAGTAAGGTGAGACATGATCACTACCTACAAAATTCTCAGAGGATTGACAAGGTAGATAAAGATAAACTGTTTAACACGGGTGGTACGCGAACAAGGTGACACAGGTGGAAACTGGGTGCCCAAATGAGCCACAGGGACGTTAAAAAAAAAACTTTTTCAGTGTCAGAGTAATTAACAGATGGAATTCTGACAATTTTAGTTATCCACTCAGCAGTGGGTTGATCCGCTTCAATGCTGAAGAATTTTAACAGTGACTCGAGTTTTAAAATAAATGTTTGAAAGGAATCAACTGATTGATCTGGTTAGATAAGTCCAATAGTTGATATACAAGATTTATGATACCTTTCTCATTCTCAGTACTTTCTCTAGAGATCTGGATAGCTTGATTGATGCTAACACATTCGGCATCACCTCAGGAGGTGCCTGACAGCTGAGTGGACAGCGCTTCGGATTCGTAGTCCTGTGGTTCCGGTTTCGATCCCCAGTGGAGGCGGATACAAATGGGCAAAAATGTTTTTTTCACTCTGATGTCTGTGTTACCTAGCAGTATATAGGTACCTGGGAGCTTCCTGTGGATGTGTATCAAAAAGGAGGACAGGGCCTCAGGGACGTTAAGACCCGAAATCACCTTAAGATAACCTCAATATAAGAGACTGGTTTGAGTGATTAAGACTATCACTAACTTGGTTTAAGGTTTCTTGCCTAGCCTTAGTTTCAATTTCAGCTTCAGCTTTTAATACAACTTCTGCTTTCAGTTCAGCTTCAGCTTTAATTTCAGCTTCAGTTGCATCTTCATCCCCTGTATCAGTTTCACTAGTTTCTCCAGATTCTTGTTGGAAGCTTGTCAATTCAGTAGCCTCATGGATTGAATTCTCAGAATCCATGGAATATATGGATATAATATCTGAAAACTGTTAAGATTTTGTTAATGAGTCATTGGGTGAAATTGTATTAGAGGATCCAGTAGAAAATGAATGTTTAACTTCAATTATTGATCCTGTGTAGGGGTCAGAATTGATTAGAGGAATATCCTCATCTTGAGGTAGCTCATTTATTTCATCTGATGAACTTGTTGCTTCCTGTAGTGTGGGTATACTGTAAGGATGTTCTAATCCAACAGGAACATTTTCTGTTGCAAGCATCACATTATAGTAATTTAATCTGGCCTGAATTTTGTCTTCATAGTTGACTACGTCAGATATGATTAGATCTATTTCGTCTAGGTCAGTATTACTGACATGGGGTGCACCTATGTACAACACAATAAATTCTTGTACCTGTTTGAATTTCTGGTTAGCTATTGTTGCTGAGAATTCCAACGATATGAGATCAACTGGGGCTACTTCTACCCAGCCGTCACATTTGTTGATCAGCCTTGTCAAGTGACTTTGAAGGCATTTCAAAATTCTTTCAGTTTTTCCTGGTGAAGCCATGTTGGCTATGGGTTTAAGCCTTATAGGGCTTATATTGCTAATTATAGACATCTATGATACTTGCTCATATATGTGAAGCAGGTACGGTTATTAATTACATAACATAATTAAACATAACCATACTCATGGAAGGGTTTTTGACACTTTCAAAAGAGTAAAGAATTTTTTCCTGATAATTTTTTTCCTGCGCACATGGAAGGGGGGTACCGTATTTGGAAGCCGGTCAGCCCAGTGGATAAGTTGCTAAATAGTTTAGGCTAGAGTGGTACATACCATAGTACAATTCCAGTCTAAAAATATCCTACCCCTGTTTGGTAGGATATTTACTATTTAGCATCTTATCCACTGGGCTGCTCGGCTTCCAAATACGGTACCCCGCCTTCCGTGTGCGAAGGAAAAAATTATCTGGAAAAAATTCTTTACTCTTTTGAAAGTGTCAAAAGCCCTTCAATGAGTATGGATATGTTAATAACAAAAAGTCGAAATTGTACTTAAATTACTTTGTCCGCAACGGGGTCCTGAAAATGGCGTGTGACTTCACGATTTGGTGGTCGTCCGTGACATAGACTCCCGGAGCCAGTCGCCTGCCAGCTTCAACATGCACGAGTTCCCACAATTATTTTTTTTCATTTTTTGCATTCATTTCCATATACATTTGTTTCGTTTTTTCTTACCAATCCTATGTATAATGAACACATACACAATATTAAGGCAGTAGATCATCCGCACTGTCCCAAGACTGTGTTATATGTGTATCAAATGTGTCCACATATATTGCTCATATATCCAATGTTTCATGTTCATTTATGTATATTTTCAGCATATTTACACACTATTCACTATCAAGCACTATATACATTCACCATCAACACACTCAGAACTCTGCAATTGTGTGCTGCCACACCCAACCACCCTTCCCCCACTCCTCCAACACCTAGCTTTCTCCTTACACCTTACTCGCCAACGTTCCTCCTCCCCCATACTGTTATTGTTTTTATTATACTACTAGCTTTACCCGGCCACGCGTTGCTGTGGCTCAGCAACACATTTGCGCTGCTGAGCCACAACTACCTACCCCAGTTCCCCAGTCCTCCCAACTATTCCCCCCCCCCTCCTGCGTCCCCTCATCCTCCCAACCATTCCCCACTCCCCCATCCCCTCGTCCTCCCCACCATTTTCTCCTCCCCCATCCCCTAGTCCTCCCACCATTCCCCACTCCACCAACCCCTCATCCTCCCCACAATCTCCCACTTCCCCATCCCCTCGTCCTACCTTCCATTTCCCCCTTCCCTGTCCCCTCTTTCATGTTCCCTTGTCCTCCCCCACCATTCTCCATTCCCCCGTCCCCCTCATTCCTTACTATCCCCAACTCCCCCATCCCCTCGTCCTCCCCACCATTACCCCTCTCCCCTGTCTGATGTTCCCATCAGAAAATTGGGAACATTAAATGATCTGATGTTTCCATCACTGAAAAATAGGAATAACAGTTAAGAAATATAAATGAAAAAAAATGAAAAAATATAAATATAAACAATACCCACGAAATGAACGGCATGGTAAACAACACAGCTTAATTCCAAGCCAATATCACTCAAAATAATTAAATAAAAATAAAAATATATTGAAATCTATGAACAATTCTATTTATCAGTGCAATTGGAAACATTGAAATGGAATCATAATATATTTAGTATAATGTGTGTTGCTCTTTCATGCAACAGATGGCACTGTTTTTTTTTTAAAGTATGGTTTTACCTGTCACAGGTGTGGCATCAATATTTATACTCACGAAATAAACGACATGGTAAACAACACAGCTCAATTGCAACAGAATGTCACAGAAAATAATAAAATCAAAATGAAAATAAATCGAAATCTATGAAAATTTTATTTATCAATATAACTGGAAACATTGAAATGGAATCATAACGTATTTAGCATAGCCTGTGTTGCTTTTACGTGCAACAGATGGTGCTGTTTTTCAAACAAACATGTTTTTACCTGTCACAGGTGTGGCATCTACATGGTAGGTATATAATAGCATATGCTTATTCGAATGGAATGTTGTGTCAAAATTTCAAAGCAATCGGTGAAGAACTCTTGGAGATCACAGCTTGTGTTGCTCTAAGTCCAACAGATGGAGCTGTTTAAAAAAAAAAAAACATGTTTTTACCTGACACGGGTGTGGCATCTATATATTAAGTATGTAAAAACACGCTCCTATTCGTATGCAACGTTATGTCAAAATTTCAAAGCAATTGGTAAAGGGGTTTCGAATATTTCCCCTCACATGAAAAACACAGTTTTTCAAAAAAGCATGTTTTTTCTTGTTACAAACGTGACATATATATAATATGTATATAAAACCCGCTTGGATGCGAATGGAATGTTGTGTTAAAATGTCAAAGCCATCGGCGAAGAACTTTCGGAGATTAGCGATTTTGAACAAACGAACATTTCCATTTTTATTTATATAGATTTACACACGTTATGTATATGTATCTACATGTTTTATTCACCATAACTCTGCAAGTAAGCTGGTATTGTGTCCAAACAGCATAGTGGCCACCATACACTGCATGAGAAATCCCACAGCAGCCAGCAGACGATGTTACGGGTATATCGCCACCTCCCTCACCAAAAAGGCTCCTCCCACCAAACTCCTGTTGCTGTTATTACACTATATACACACATTGTATTTACCCATGTATATATGTGTTCACCATAACAAACCATTAGGCTAGTATGATGTGCATAACAAGAGTGGTTGCCACCCACAGTGACGCTACTTCGATCTTCTCCCTCCCCCACCAAAATTCTTCCTCCCACAATACTATGTATGTTACGAACCAAAATTCCTCGCCCGAGCACGGAGCAGTGAAGTTCACTCCATCTGTGAGTCCCCTCCCGAAACCCCCACAACATGGACAACGGCATCTAGTGACGACGGGAGACGCCGGCAATAGGTGCTGGATGCCTGTCCTAGTCGGCTCGTGAAGTAGCCGCTGCTGACCTCTGGTGAGGTGGCGCTTAGACAGTGAACGCCATCTATGGAGCAAAAAGGTGGACGTTTGTGTCTAAGCCAGTAAGTGATGTTTCCTAGTGGTTTTCTTGTAGTGTCCCCAGTACTGATGACGTGTCTGCTTTCAGAGTCAACCTAGGACGGCTGTGAGGTACGTTGAATTAGTCTACCCAAGGCAGCCAAGGTCTCTTCACCAGTCTGCTTTGTAGAAGCTGTGAGCCACCCCCAGACGAACTCTGCTGAGTGTGCAATTATCTGCCTGAGGAGTGGCAGTGACGGGATTCGCCGTACCCGGGGCTGGCTGGTGGAAGAGACAACCCACTGCGGTGCCGACCGAGGAGAGTGACCAGCGAGTTACACGAAGTTCCTGCCTAGGGCTCGCAACCCTAGTATTCGTCGTGAAGTGGCCTAACAGCGAGGCTGATTGGTACCTGCCAGCTACAGGCTGGACTGTGGTTGTAGGCCTTCATGACAGGGCACCCAGTGGGATTGTGATTTGGCAGGCCTGTGGCCAGGGTAGGTTCATCGTGGGTTCTGGGCCACGGAAGAGGAAACCTGGCAAGACTCCACAGAGTGAGCGTTGCCAAGTATTCAGCGTCTTCAGAGGAAGACAAAGATATATATATATATATATATATATATATATATATATATATATATGTATATATATATATATATTGTGTGTAGTAATAGTTCCCGTTTCTGACTTTTAATCTATATATGGTGGTGGGTAAAGAATATATATATATATATATATATATATATATATATATATATATATATATATATATATATATATATATATATATATATATATATATAGAAAGAGACGAAGTTGTGTATTTTAATGTACCTCCTGTTGGGGTATTCACTCCCGGTGAGCAACCGTAATCCACACTAATCCTGGCAAGGTCGCCAATGTTGGAGTAATGGTATAATATGTTCCACTCTCTGGTGGTGAACAACAGTTATCTTTCAAGGTCACTCACCGTAGCCCTGCGGGTCTTCACTCTGTAACACGGGTTAGGGTTCTCTCTCTACTTCTCTTTCCTTCTTTTCCCTCTCTACCCGTATTCTTACTTTTTATTCTCTACCAAGGGACTCCAAAACTTTTACCAAAGCCGACTCCACGCCACGTGGTCCTAAGACGATTGACCGACTTAGGATTCTACACCCAGTATGACGTGACCTAGGCTTTGAGCAAAACCCTAGAGTCGCCTCTACGCTGCCACCACCAGACCAGCAACACCGAGCAATGATCGAGGTCTGGATCGATCACGCTAATTAATCAACCTTGGGGCTTGATCCCCACTAGTAGTTTATAACCTCGGAATCTTGAGTGTGGTATTAATTACACGGGAATGATTCAATGTTAGAATCGATGTTAGAATCGGCGCCCAATCCAACTCTGCCTCATGTGGACCACGTGACCAGGACAAGTATACACATAAAACACATGGAAATAATAAAAATGCAATTTACTAACAAATTTAATTTATTAAAAGAAAAACTAAAACAAAATCTAAATATGTTCACTCCCTGTCACTTTAACACTCCCTACTTGACCTGAGTGGCAATGAAGACTATTCTATAAATAACCATAGCAACTATACCTCTATGTTTTACCAGCTAAAGATGTTGGGCTGGTCTCGGGGAGAGGTAAGATGTTTGACCTCTCCCAGCTGCTCCCGTGACCACACTGATTGTCCTCGTCTGATCTAGCCCAGACTAGAACATTGTATCCTTCCGCCTCGCTTACCAGTTACTTAGCCAGGTTTAAGTTATAACAATTAACCTCTGTTTGTACTGAATTGATCCAGACTGGTTGAATTATTTTACTGAAATTAAATTACACAAACATCTAAGGCAGAGCTGTTCCCGATCCCCCAAAAATGGTTAATTGAACTTTGAGAAATAGTAGACCTGTCAACCCTGATGACCTATGACCGCCGGTCACTCCGCCTTACAAGTTAGATCTGATTCGTGACGTCACTGATGGTGACTTAAACTCAATAATTAGAATACTCTTGATATTGTATCCAGTACTATTATACAATACAATTTTAATGCAAAATGAATAAAGGCTAATTTCTCTAAATTACTGAATACTATAGGATGATTCATTATACGCAGCTATGAACAAAGCGTCGGTTATTTCCACCGCGAATTCCCCTGGGGGTCAGGTCCCCAGGTCACCACGCGGGCTCAGGTTCCCGTTCTCTTTTGTCGATAAACCACTCTGGATAATTCTTACAACAGCCTAGTTTGTTACAACCCCCCGGCACAAGCACTTAGTAAACCTTGTTAATTTGTTAAAAATCACGAGGTTTAGTATCCAAACCCACAATTCAACTCATGCCACAACCAAAAGCTAACCTAACTAATAAAATTTGACAAATATTTGAGTGTCCAACATCAACATGTTTAAATTCATAAATTTCTCAGCTGTCAACTGACAGCAATCCTCTAACATCAAGAAACATACATCCTATCCTTACTGACATAGCTAAATAACATGGCCCTACTCTACCATCAAAGACTAGCTATTAAACTCTCTTGGCTCTTCACTAGCCAAGTCCATGTGTCCTCTAGAGCCGGCCACACCATGCTCAAACAAACATTAAAGTTATAACTTCAGACTGAACTTTGTCATCCGGGAGCGTACTATGGAACTATCAGGTTCACATCCGTGTACTAACCACTCCCCATCAATGTCAACCTTGACATGTTAAGGAACACACCTAACGTTTATTACATGTATCTAAAAATATAAAAAAAATTCCTATACTATATCACAGGTTTCAGCTGACTGTACAGCCAAGTGTTCTCACTCACTAGAAGTGTCAATGTTTATATTGGTCCGCCTCTCCTGTGTTCAAACATTCTGCAAAAGTATCACAACATAATTTTCCATAACCGTTTGTTCTGGGCTGAGACAATTACACAGGGGCTTCGATTTTGATTACTGACCAATTTATAGAGTAAAATTTTCATATATTATACCAGAATTATTTAAAATCTGTTTTTCAACATTTAAAAAGTATTGTAATTCTAACTCTGTTTTTCAACATTTAAACAAAAGTGTCCAGATGTTCTTTACACAGATGTTCAGAGCCAACGTTGTTGTTTGTATCAATTGTTCATATTGAGTAAACGAGAAAAAAAAATCGCTGCTGCTGGATGCTGAATGTAGTCGCTAACGATGACTATATGACTATATATCACTATATGTTCACATCAAAGTCTCTAGAAAGATATACAAAACACAGTAAATTTATCACTTGTTCCGGGTGCCTGTACACACCAATAATAAACATGAATATTATAAGTACTCTTGATAGTACTATACTGCACACTGGAGCCTTACTGTGACATGGGTGAGACTTGCTCACGACATATAAAATCCTCAGGCTAGATAATATAGCTGAATAATATAGCTGACTAAAGGGGAATGGGGAGGGAAACTAGAAACACCTACTTCAACCTATCCTCCGATGAGAGTCGAATTGTAGCTCCTGGTCCTGGTGTCGGGAACGCCCCCACACACACGTTGTCGTGTCCTACAGGAACCACTCGCCGTCCCACCGTTTAGCGCGTCGTCTCCGTGCCTTCTTCCCTGCAGGTCCGTGCTCCTCCTCGACTTCTTGAAGGGTCGGAGTCGGTCTCCTGGCCGTCGACTTCTCCCAGCTGCGGCTGCCGCCTACGTCTCGGCTGCAGTCGTCCGGATTTCCAGATAGTCCTCTTCTTCCTTTGCTACCCTGTGGCTCTGGACAGCCACTACGCCGTCACGAATGGGTGAACTGCCTCAGACGTCGCCTACGTCACTGCACAGACTTCACTTCTTCTTTGCACAGTACCTGACTTGGAGCACTTGTTGCTCAATAACCGTCGATTCCCTCTCTGGTTCAACACATTAACTAAGGAAGACTTCACACAGTACTGGCAGACTTCAGGTGACGGGTAAATCCACGGGAGCGGGAAACAACTGTCAAACTGACAGGACCAATCGTCGCACGTCCAACCTCCTTGACATGTCGTGTCTGACTGCTGGCGCCAACGCGGCGCGCTGCCCGGACCCCCTTCCTTTCGTGACGTCACTTTCGCCACGGGAAGTTCTCATTGGCTCCCGGTGCCACATTGCTGTCGGTGACCAATCCGGTGTCACTGACGTCACACCGTTTTGGCGGGGAAACAGGAGAGCCAGCGCCATCTTGGCTTCCTAAAGGGCCTAAACCACAGGCCAAAATATTACTGTTTCACAAATTTCTCGGCTCTCCGAGAACACTCCACTCTCCCACATATATCAAATTGATGCCTGCGACGTAGAGAACGCTTGGGTAAAGTGGACATGACTCTTACTGCAGGCGTGGGAGAAATATAAGGGGGGGAACACCGTCACACTCCTCTGTTTATTTTACTTGCATTGCGGAGCTCACCCCTTGAAAGCCTCTACTAATTTGGGGCCGGATACCCAAAACTAATACCATCAGAAAAGAACCCGGTTGCGTCCTATTAGGGCTGTAACAATGTACATATGTACAAGGGTATATACACACATTGTGTATACCCATATACATATGTGTTCACCATAGCAAAACATTAGGCAAGTATGGTGTGCAAAACAAGAGTGGCTGTCACACACAGTGCTACCTCGATCTTCTCTCACCATCCCTCCCTCCCCCACCAAAATTCCTCCTCCCACAATGCTACGCACATATGTACAAGGGTATATACACACATTGTAAATACCCATGTACATGTGTGTTCACCATGCAGAACCCAGGCACTCTGCAGCAACTTGGTCTACAAAGGGGCCATCCCAGCTGGATTGCTTGTGGGCTTTTGGGGATGGTGGTTGAGGTGATTGGCCTGCACGAGAGGCCCACTCTGTGGCACAGCGTGTAAAATTGGGATCATGTACACCTGCCAGCTGATGTAAGTGGGCAGGTAGAATTTCCTTCACAAGGTCGTCGGATGCTGATAAGGACGACAGGAAGGCTGGAACAGCGATTTGCGTTGCTGTTCGAACTCCGAGGCCCCCAAGTCTTACGGGAAGAGAGGCTTGTTTCCACTGTAGGTCATTGAGAGAGAGGTTAAGGGCTTTTTCTAGCATTGATTTCAGTAACCGGTCATACTCACTTAGTTTTTGGCTACTGTAAGATGGTGAATATCTCAGAAAGTAGGTTAACCTGGGGAGGGACAGACATTTGGTGATGAGGTAGAGTGCATCATGAGCATCAATATCCTTAATCCTCCCATCCATCCTCTTAAGGTCGGCGATTTTCTTATCAAGGACCTCATCGATGGCTTTCAACCCCAGGGGAGCTCCTAGGAGCGTGCTGTCTTCAGGTTTAGTTTTATGGATATTTGGCAGAAGACCCTCTATTCTCTCTACGATGCCCTGGTTGGAACATATTATTTCACATTTAGAAGGGTTCAGGGTGAGGCCTAAAACTGCACCTTGCTCCTGGATTTTTCTGATGTCCTCCAGGAGGGAGTCTTGGGAACCAGCTAGGGTACCATCATCCAAGAACCAGATGTTAAGCTCGCTGGACAGGGCCTCTGTGACTTGTTTGATGACTAAGCAGAAAAGGAGAGGAGCAAGGGGGTCACCCTGTTGGACGCCTTCTCGCGAGTCAATTTCATGTTCGCCAAAAAGTAGCTTAAGATCCATACTGTAGCATGAATGTACAAAAGGGTAGAGGGAAGGGAAATGACTATGAACCGCACGGAGTACAGCATCCCTCCGCACCAAATTGAAGGCATTTTGAAGGCTACCAGTTTTTTGAAGGAACTGGGATCTAGGCTCATTGAAACAACAAGGGACCCAAGAGCTGCAAGCTTTCTTTTCCAGCGCCTCAGTGTGGCGATACAGAGGGGAAATGCGCACTGCATCCAGGGCTCCTGCCCGCCATCTGAGGAGCTGGAGGAACTCGACAACCTATGATAACCCCACAAGAGTACCACGGAGGTGAAGGACTGGCAAAACATCGGGAACAAACTTACCCGCTATCTTGCTGATACGCTTCCAGATCTGTGTCAGGGGAGTTTCGGACGTAATTGTGGAGACATAAGATGCCCAACATTCACGTTTAGCCATACGGATGGCCCTACGGGCACCCACACTCGCTTTCCGAAAGAAAAGAAAAGAATCGGCCGTCTGCCGACGGCGGTGCTTTCCAGGCTACACGCTTACAGCGGACAGCCCGAGCACAGTCTGCATTCCACCAGGGAACGCACTTCCGCGGACCCCGAGAGGAAGAGCGAGGAATAGAGCGGAGGGCAGCGTCGAAGACAGTGTCATGAAAAAGGAGGAGAGCGCGAGGGAGAGGCAGAAGGGAGAGGTCAGAGAGAGCAGCACTGAGGGTAAATAGGTTCCAGTCCGCTTTAGCAAACTGCTACCTAGGGAAGGAGAGGGAAGGACGAAAAGAGAAAAAGGAAACAAGGATGGGGAAATGGTCACTGCCATGGAGATCATCAAGAACCTGCCACGTGAAATCTAAGTAAAGAGAGGAAGAACAGAGAGAAAGATCAAGACAGGAAAGGGTGCGAGTCCGAGAGTCTAAATGAGTGGGCTCACCAGAATTCAGAAGAGACAGGGAAGAAGAGAGGATAAACGGCTCAAGAAGGCGACCTCGGGTATTCGTCAAAACATCACCCCAAAGAGAATGACGACAATTGAAATCACCTAGCAGGGGCACAGGCTCCGGCAAAGAGTCCAGGAGGTGTTTCAGATCAGGAAGAGAAAGCGGGACACTCGGGGGGAGATAAATGGAACAAACTGTGTACCATTTCCCCACAAAGATACGAGCAGTAGAACAATGCAAGGGCAGCAACCGAGAGGGAAGCACAACCACCGAAATGGGAGGGGAAGGAGCGATAGAGGCAGAAGTAGGGGCCGAGGAAGACAGCGAAACCTTCTTACCTGCCGGGGAGGAGGAAGGAGAGGAGCCAGGCTTACGCTTCTGACGTAAAGTGACAGGCGTCCCAGCAACTACGTACCCGGCAACGGATTCTAGCGTCTCAACAGGAGAAGCCGAACGAGAGCACTCGCGACGGCCGTTTGGAGAGCGATGGACATCAGCCCGCACCGACAGGCAGTGGGGAGAATCAAGAGACAGAAGGGAAGGAGGAACGGAGGGAGACGAGGAAGGAGACACAGGAGACGAGACAGACTGGGTAGAAAGGAGGGGAACTCCAGACAGAGGACCAGGAGGTGGATCCTTCGGGACAGAACTCAAAGGAACAGAGGAGGGGGCAGTGGGCGTATCAGAGTCCAAGGCCCGGAAACGGTTGTGAGTCTGAGGAAGGTGGGAAGAATGAGGAGAGGAAGAGCACAACACGCGAGCATAAGAGATATTAGCATAAGGCAGGAGCCGGCGAACCTGGCGCCTCGCCTCAGGAAAAGATAAACGCTCCCGGTGCTTCAAGCTGAGGACGGCTGCCTCAAGCTTGTAATGGACACACGCACGGGAGAAGGTAGGATGGGCCTCACTGCAGTTGAGGCAACGAAAGTAAGTAATTATCAAAAGAAGGCACCAAACCGGGAAGGCTATGTAGCACCATCAAATGTGCGGAATAATCAGAGGGCGCTAAATATCACCAAGGATGCCAATACGAGAACAAAAACGCATAAGGCGAACGATATCAAAAGTATCCGAGTCACCAAGAATTCCATTGAGGGACAGGCGACCGCGAGGGGCGGTCGGAAAGCAAGACACACGCTCGTCCTGGAAGTCAGGACATTCAAGAAGGACATGCACGACCGTAAGAGGGACAATGCAATTAGGACAATAAGGAGCAGGGCGGCGCTCCATCAAGTGACCATGGGTTAAGCGAGTATGGCCAATACGCAACCTCGCCAGAGCTGTTTCCCATCGCCGGTTACGGTGGCAGGAGGACGGCCACGAGGAAACACAACATTTAAGAGTACGAAGTTTGTTACCAGTAACAGACGACCAAGAAGCCTGCCAACGGGTAAGAATGGAGGAATGGATAACCGGGTAAAAGTCGGAATATGGAATACCTTTACGAGAGATGGGACAAGAGCGGACAGCTTCCTTGGCGGCAGCATCCGCACGCTCATTTAAAGACACACCAATATGGCTGGGAACCCAACAAAACTCAACCGACTTAAATTTACTGTGGACAAGAAACAGCCAATGCTGGATCTCGACAACTACTGGATGAACCGGATTAAAGGACCCGAGAGCCATGAGGGCACTACGCGAGTCAACAACAACTACAAAGGAAGACTGACAACGAGAAAGCAGGAGACGAAGAGCATAGAGAATAGCATAAAGCTCCGCTGTAAAGATGCTAGTCTCCGGAGGTAAGCGACACATATAAGTGCGATCAGGAAAAACAACAGAGTAGCCAACACCGTCCGCAGACTTAGACCCATCAGTGAAGACAGAAACGGAGCGGGAGTGAGAAGAAAAGTGCTCAAGGAAAAGGCGTTTTAGAACCGTAGGAGGGGTAAAAGCTTTAGTGATGCGGGTCAAGGATGTACAAAACTGCGGAAGGGGGACTCTCCACGGGGGCAAAGAAGGAACAACACGAGGAGAAACATTAGAAACACGAACGGAAAGAGAATCCTGTAAGCGAGATAACCGGACAGAAAGAGGGAGGTGGTGAAGAGGAACAGGAACCGCAGGAGGGGTAAAAGTTAAAGCACGACAGAGGCGAGAGGAAGGATGTTGTAAGGACCGCGCAAGATAGCGAAGACAGTAGCGATCACGGCGGTCCTGGAGAGACAGGAAGCCAGTGTCAACATACAAGCTAAGGACGGGAGTCGAACGAAAGGCACCAGAACTGAGGCGCAACCCAGTATGGTGCAAAGCATCAAGACGGCGAAGAGTAGAAGGAGAAGCAGACGAGTAAGCAGGGCAACCATAATCAAGCTTAGACAGGACGAGAGAGGAATGTAAAGCAAGGAGAGTGCGCCTATCCGCTCCCCAAGAAGTATGGGACAATACCCGAAGGAGGGCAAGGGCCTTAGAGCACTCAACACGGAGGTAAGAGATATGGGGAGACCAAGACAAACGAGTGTCAAGGAATAACCCCAAAAGCTTCGCGGAATCTTTATATTCAAGGGGATGACAATAAAGTGACATAGAGGGACGAAGAACAACCCGTTTCCGAGTAAAAGACATGGCACAAGTCTTAGAAGTAGAGAACTTGAAGCCATGATCGGTGGCCCAAGACGACACGGCATCAATTGCAAGTTGAAGCCGGCGCTGAAGGAGAGGCGAATCATCACCCTGACAGCAAAGGGTAAGATCATCGACATAGAGAGCGGAGAAGACACCTGAAGGAAGAGAGGAAAGAAGACCATTGAGGGCAACCAGAAAAAGAGTAGTGCTCAGAACACTACCCTGGGGCACACCTTCGTATTGCTGAAAAGAGGCAGAGAGAGCGGTACCAAGGCGCACCCGAAAGGAACGACGAGAGAGGAAGCTGCGGAGAAAGAGAGGGAGATGACCACGAAGGCCAAAAGAATGAAGCTGGGATAGAATATGATATCGCCAAGTGGTGTCGTAAGCCTTTTCCAGGTCAAAAAGGACGGCAACAACGGAGGTCTTCGCAGCAAAAGCAGTACGAATATAGACCTCCAAGTTCACCAGGACATCTGTCGTGCTGCGGCACTTGCGGAAACCAAATTGAGAAGGGGAGAGGAGGTGATGGTGTTCCAGGAACCACATCAGACGAACGTTAACCATACGTTCAAAGAGTTTGCAGACACAACTTGTGAGGGCAATAGGGCGAAAGTCCTTAGGGGAAGTTCCCAGAGACCCCGGTTTGCGAACAGGGAGGACAACGGCATCGAGCCAGTCCTCAGGGACTGACGACGACTCCCAGATCCGATTATACAGACTCAGTAAATACTGAGACGTGCACGGAGGGAGATGGCGAAGCATCTCATAATGAATACCATCGGAGCCCGCCGCCGTAGAACCGCAGAGGGCCAGGGCAGAACGAAGTTCAGAGAGAGAGAAGGGATCGTTATAGGAAAGTCGAAGACGAGTGCAGAAATCTAAAGGACGAGACTCAAGGACAGGTTTACGAAGAAGGAAAGATTGGGGAAGATGAAGACCAGAGCTAACAGAAGAAAAGTGGGAACCCAGTTCGGTAGCAACCTGCAACGGGTCCGCCACAAGAGTACCATGGAGGTGAAGGACCGGTGAAACATCGGGAACGAACTTACCCGCTATCTTGCGGATACGCTTCCAGATCTGTGGCAGGGGAGTTTCGGACGTAATTGTGGAGACATAAGATGCCCAACATTCACGTTTAGCCGTACGGATGGCCCTACGGGCCACCGCACTCGCTTTCCGAAAGAAAAGAAAAGAATCGGTCGTCTGCCGACGGCGGTGCCTCTTCCAGGCTGCACGCTTACAGCGGACAGCCCGAGCACAGTCTGCATTCCACCAGGGAACGCACTTCCGCGGACCCCGAGAGGAAGAGCGAGGAATAGAGCGGAGGGCAGCGTCGAAGACAGTGTCATGAAAAAGGAGGAGAGCGCGAGGGAGAGGTCAGAGAGAGCAGCACTGAGGGTAAATAGGTTCCAGTCCGCCTTAGCAAACTGCCACCTAGGGAAAGAGAGGGAAGGGCGAAAAGAGAAAAAGGAAACAAGGATGGGGAAATGATCACTGCCATGGAGGTCATCAAGAACCTGCCACGTGAAATTTAAGTAAAGAGAAGAAGAGCAGAGAGAAAGATCAAGACAGGAAAGGGTGCGAGTCCGAGAGTCCAAATGAGTGGGCTCACCAGAATTCAGAAGAGACAGGGAAGAAGAGAGGATAAACGGCTCAAGAAGGCGACCTCGGGTATTCGTCAGAACATCACCCCAAAGAGAATGACGACAATTGAAATCACCCAGCAGGAGCACAGGCTCCGGCAAGGAGTCCAGGAGGTGTTTCAAATCAGGAAGAGAAAGCGGGACACTCGGGGGGAGATAAATGGAACAAACTGTGTACCATTTCCCCACAAAGATACGAGCAGCAAAACAATGGAGAGGCGAAGGAAAAAGTAAGGGAACAAAGGGAACATCAGTGTGAATCAAGAGAGCAGAAGAATTAGGAGCCCCAGCAACAGCTGGGGGGGGGAGAGAAAGGAATAGCCACGAAAACGACCAGGACGAGCACCAAGCATCGGCTCCTGGAGACAGACACAAAGGGGCGAAAACCGCGAAATCAGAAGTTGGAGTTCGAGGAAATTGGCGTAATAACCTCGAACGTTCCATTGAAGAATAGACATCGACGAGAAGAGAAAGGACAACAACAGAGAACAAGGAAGAAACAAAGGCGAAAGAGCAACAGAGCACGTTAAAGAATATCAGGGTCGGGATCAGGGTCAGCAAAGTCAGGGTTAGGGGGCATAGGTAAACTGAGCAAAGACGGAGGGAAGGAAGCGGGAGAACAGACCAGAGGGGGGGCGGGCGGGTCCGGAGGAGGAGGAGACAACAACGGAGAGGAGCAGTCAAGGACAGCAGCAGGAAGAGGGGGAGTAGAAAGAGGGGAGCGCACCTCAGCAAGGGCAGCAACCGAGAGGGAAGCAGGGGCCAAAGAAACCTCCATAGCAGGAACAGGGGGCGCAACCACCGAAATGGGAGGGGAAGGAGCAATAGAGGTAGAAGTAGGGGCCGAGGAAGAAAGCGAAACCTTCTTACCCGCCGGGAAGGAGGAAGGAGAGGAGCCAGGCTTACGCTTCTGACTTAAAGAGACAGGTGTCCCAGCAACTACGTACCGGGCAACGGATTCTAGCGTCTCAACAGGAGAAGCCGAACGAGAGCACACACGACGGCCGTTTGGAGAGCGATGGACATCAGCCCGCACCGACAGGCGGTGGGGAGAGTCAAGAGACAGAGGGAAAGGAGGAACGGAGGGAGACGAGGAAGAAGACACAGGAGACGAGACAGACCGGTAGAAAGAAGGGGAACCCCAGACAGAGGACCAGGAGGTGGATCCTTCGGGACAGAACTCAAAGGAACAGAGGAGGGGGCAGTGGGCGTATCAGGGTCCAAGGCCGGAAACGGTTGTGAGTCTGAGGAAGGTGGGAAGAACGAGGAGAGGAAGAGCGCAACACGCGAGCATAAGAGATATTAGCATAAGGCGGGAGCCGGCGAACCTGGCGCTTCGCTTCAGGAAAAGATAAACGCTCCCAGTGCTTCAAGTTGAGGACGGCTTCCTCAAGCTTGTAATGGACACACGCACGGGAGAAGGTAGGATGGGCCTCACCGCAGTTGAGGCAACGAGCTCCGGGAGAAGTGCACTCCGACTTAGAGTGACCTTCGCCACCACACAAAGGACAGAGAGAGACAGCCACAGAGCAGTGGAGGGCACCATGCCCAAACCTCCAGCACTTGTTACAGAGCCTAGGAGAAGGAATGTACTCCTGGACAGAGCACCTGGCACCAGCAAGAATGACAGAGGTGGAAGGGTCCTACCATCAAAGGTAATCTTCACAACCCGAAGGGGTTGACGGCGACTACCACGAGGGGGACGAGTAAACGTGTCCACCTGGAGAATAGAATGGCCCTGGGCAGCAAGGATATGACGAATATCGTCGTGGCAGTCTCGCAGGTCCCGAACAACGGTCGCAACATGGGGCGGGAGGAGAATAGTGCCAACACTGGCGTTCAACTGAGCTTCGAGACCCGAACAGGGGTCTCGCCAAGGCAGCAGCCAAGCGGGAAGCTGCATCCTGAGAAGGAGCAGCAACGACACGTGTACCGAGACGAGTGGGGTTGAAAGTAACAGAGGCATCCACAGAATCAATGAGATGTCGATGGAGGGAGAAATCGTCAGGAGGCACAGAATCAAGAGGGAGATCAAAATATTTGGCCCACGAAGCGGGACCAAACAAAGATTGATAGGTATCAGAACGGGAAGGAATCGAGCGAGGGCGGCCGTGACGAAGACGGCAGTGAGAACCCCCACAGAGAGAGAGAGAGGGGTTAAAAGGTGCAGTGGTCACAACTAGAGATGGAGCCGCGGCAGGGGACGAGGTAGTCACCACTGGGGGCTTGGGGCTCGACCCAACCACAGTGAAGGGAGGGGAGCCGAAGGGAGGAGTCAGAGAGGCCAAAGGAGGAGGAAGGTCGGGGCCCAATGCAGCGGAGGCTACAGAGCCCGGTCTTCCAACACGGACCGACTCGGGGGCTTGGTCGCCCACCCCACGAGCCTGAGAAGGTAAAGGGGAAACAGCAGAAACAGTAGATATCATTGCTATGAAAAATCAACATTCATTCACGAATGTGCCCCCACACCCACCATGGAGCCACAATTAGAGGCAGGACACCCAACAAGAAGCTATCGCCGATCTTGCCGGGGCCTCCTAGGGGTGCGTCGTGAGTATACGCCCCACAAACGCCACCTTAAGAAACCGACAGTCCGTCGAGATCGGGTTCAGTGACGAAAGGGGGATTGACAATAAAAGGTTCCCCTCGCTCTCGACGTCGGGTACTACAGTTCTACGGGTGCAAGAGTATGCCTCCTCAAGCACCCGGGCGTCAAAATAGAAGAAGTCCAAGGGAAGAACCAGAATGAGCAAAAGGTCCGCAGGAAACGGCAAGATGATAGGAGAAGAGGGGGGAGAAAAACGAAACAGAAGGAAAAGGAAAAGGTGCCCAGCAGAATTGGAGAGGACGGCAGCAGGAGCACAAGGCTAGAAAAGGACAGAGGACTGTCCCAAGAAACATCACACTCCGGCAGCCGCCCACTAAGCCCCCACACGGCGACAACGAGCTGAGCGGGGAGGGGGTACATATCGTAAACACTTGATTAAATTTGACGACTAGATTAAAAGTATGGGCAGTGAATAAGAATATAAATAAATGACGACATGAGATGTGGAGATTTTGCGTGAGGTGTGAGGCTCGCTTCAGAGGGGTTTGACCTTACTTGAGCTGCAGAAATCGTGAGAGGAGGTTGTGCTCTGTTTGAGCCGTTATTGAAGAAGAACCCCTGAGTGATATACATTCAAGAAGGAAGTGGACAGACGTCTTGCTTGTGGAATAAGTCTGTGGACGTGTCAGCTCAAGTCAGGTACTGCGTGGAGCAGTCTTTAAAGCAGTTTTGTGGGGAGCTTAGAGCGCCCTGGTGGTGACCGCCCTGTCAGTGAACGCCACGAGTGGACCCAATTCTGTGGTAAGCCATTTTAAACCAGTTCACAGTGATTGCCTGTGGTGGTCGTGTGCCCACCGACCGTAGCAAGTGTCTATTGATATATTAGGCATATTTTATTAAGGCAGAAACCCTAAATAAGAGAATAGAGATAAGGGAACCAGTTGAGGAGAGGAGCACCACATCCTCTCCTGCCGAAAGCTTGGAGGTAACTGACTGGGCCCAGTGGCAGGCAGTCTCAGGTGGACCGCCACGGGAGGGTGGAGAATGGACTCGCCCAGGCATGGGGAAGTCACCTTATGGCAGGTGGGAATCACAGGGATGTCGAGTGGAGACATTTATTGTGCAGTTTATTTTAGTTATATGTTTGTAGAGGAAGATCTTTATGGCGTGTCTATGGGTTGCATGTTTGTCAGAGGAAGGAGTTCCTGAGAGAACTTCGAGGTCAGAGGAGGAGTCTGTGGATTGAACTCCAAGGCTATTGAAGAAATACTGAGCTCTGAGGAAGAGCAATCCCATAGTGAGGAATTGGCCCTCAAGCTGTGAGAGGAGAAGCAGTGGAGTGGAGTTTCACGGGCTTCTGTGATACCAGTGGTGAAGCATCATTGCTGTTCAGGGAAAACTTCATGGTGCAGCAGCCTGGAAGAGCTGTAGAGGACCATGGTAGATAATTGTGAAGGAAACTGGAGACATTCTTTTTAGTGGACCTCTAGATGTAGAGAGGAGGTTCTTAATGTCCACTGATAGAGGGTTGATAGTGTTCGAGTGTCATTAGTGTTACGAACCCTTCGTTACCGGGTTCTTCATAATCTCTGATCCTACTCAAGTTCAGAGAAACTAAATCTTGGTGGGAATATAGTGTAATGTTTAAAGGTAAAAGTAAAAGAACACTTTAAATAACACATTATTATTTTTGCATCACCATTATAATATTTACAAGTCTATGCCATGTCAACCAGATTGGCGTTGCTAGCCCTTACGCTAGCCTGCTTCACAGATGACGACCACAAGGTGCCTCTGATGAGGTCTTCGTTGCGCACCCGTTGGTACGCTCAAGCATCAATGTCGCCAACGCCTGACCATCCCCACTGGCTGTTACCTTCCAGAAATGTAGTCTACAACGCTCAATCGAAGCGTCCATCTAATCTTTCTGGCTAGCACCTCCGGGAGTGAAGACTATAATGCTCAACCACAGCGCTCGACCAGCCCACTTGGCTAGTCCTTCCAAAAGTAAAGTCCACAGTGCTCGACCAGCCCACTTGGCCAGTCTTTCCAGGAGTAAAGTCCACAGCGCTCGACCAGCCCACTTGGCTAGTCATTCCAAGAGTAAAGTCCACAGCGCTTGTCCATCCCAACTGGCTAGCACCTTCAGGCCGACCTACGTCTTCCACTGTCCCGGCTTCACTCACTTCCCTAGCCCGCCTCTGGTTACTCATCACCTTTCAGCCGGGCAGACTGAAAGATGGGAAACTCCATTTAATGGGAGGGTCAACTGCTGTAGTTCGGCGCCAGGATTGTAAATGGCGCCACGGTCCGTGACAATTAGCATGCATGACGCAGTGGAAGGTGAGTGATTGGACGTTTGATTCAAGGAATATTTATATTGATGTTTATGTTGTTGCAGCCTTAGGCTGGATTCCTTGTGTATATTTATATATATTCTAGGGATGATAGTGCCATATTATATTACAAGATTTAACCCACTAGATGAGGTTGGTAGCATAAGTAGCGAACCAGGAGTTGGGCTACCACTTGATATAAGCAGTTGATAGACCCTGATGGGATTAATTGCAACCTGACGATAATAGCATTAAGTGTTGGAGTCATATTATTATTCTTGTATGTATGTTCTACATGTTCACTGTCTAAGTAAATGTATATAGTTTCCCGGTGTTTGCCCATGTCCTAGTGAGGCTTCCCAGAAAGTAGGAGAGAAAGAGCCACAGCTGTGGAAAGGGTGGAATAGAATTATAAATCAAAGTAAGGGGGAGTGAGGAGGTCATACCAACCAAGGAGAGAATGGGGAGTCACAGTGGCTCGAATTGGATGTGTACACGTGATAATGAGGCCAGTGTTGGAGCCGCACCCTCCTAAATCTGTAACACTGTGCCCCTCTCCAAGAGCATGAAGCATACAAGGTGATCTCCTGACCAAAGTACAAGCACTCTATGGGTTTTGGTTGGTTATACGGAAGGGATGTATGCGCCCTATCTACAACACACATAATAATATTTGGGGGCCTGTGTCCGAGAGAGTGAACTGTCACTCTCCCTGTCCGGGAGTGGATTGGTACACCCTTTGTGGAAATAAGTAGATTTGTGCCCGCAGGTGTATATTCTCTCTCTTGGGAAAACTCACAGGACACGATGGATAAGGTGCAAGCGTTTGTGGAGTCAGGCAAGCCTGAGGACTTCGAAGGTTGCACCAGGGAACAGTTGAAACAGATAGAGGAAAAATTTGGCATCGGGGTGAAGGCATCTAAAGTAGCTGGGATGAAGGATGAGATCCTGAGGCAGCTGAGAGCCAAGAGTGAAGAGGCAGAACAGGGAGCCAAGAAAGGAGCTGAAAGTGGAATGGAGGATGATGGGCAGGATGAAGTGAGATCCCAGGGATCAAGTAAGAGTAGCCGCAGATAGCCGCTACTTCATCCCAGTAGCAGGAGTAGCCGGAATAGGAGCTTGGAAAGATTGCAGCTAGGACTCCAGATGCAGCGTGAAGAGAGACAGTTCCAAGTGGAAAGGTTGAAGTTAGAACTGCAGATGAAAAATGAACAAGCGAAAGAAAAAGAGAAAACCAGACTGCAGGTGGAAAAGAGGAAACCGGACTGGAGGTAGAAAAGAGAAAGCCAGACTAGAGGTGGAGAAAGAAATAGAGGACCAAACAAATGCAGATAGAAGCAAATAGATCCTTGGCTAAACAAAGGATTGAACACAGATTGCCAGAGAGCACCATCCATGTATCACACTGTTATGATCTGAGCCTGCAGGAGAAACGAGTCTCCCTCCTTGAGAGTTTTTCATCAAGCCTGACCTGATTAGAAGGTCTAGCAAATATTGAGGTGATAACACATATGTAAAATAGTTGCTTGGATTTAAATAACAATTTGAGATTATGGGCAGTGAAGAAGAAAACAGATAAATGACTGGCTAGGAGATGTGGACATTTTGCTGGTGGCGTGAGGCTCGCTTCTGGAGGGCTTAGACCTCACTTCAGGCCAGACATCGCAGGGGGAAAGCCGCGCTCCGTTGAGCTCCCGTCAGAAGGGAACCCCTAGTGATATATCTCGAAGAGAAGAGAAGTATGTAGACGTGCCAGCTGTGGAATCGAGCTGGGAACGTTGTGGTCTCAAGTCCTGGTCGACGAGGAGAGCTGTAAACCGCCAATAGGCATTATTGTGGGCCGTGGAAGCGCCCTGACCAAGCTTCGTCAGAGGGAGGAGCGCCCTCGACTAGACAATCTGTGGTAAGCACGATATAAGCCAGTTCATATTGATTGCTTGTAGTTGGTCGTGTGCCCAGCGACAGTAGCGATGTTTATTTATAAGTTAGACATGTTTTGATAAGGCAGAAAGCATAAAATAAGAGAGTGGAGAGGGAGGAACACGGAGCGACGTCCGTCCCCTCTGAGCGCTGGCAGGCAACTGAGGGAGCCCGGCTCCTGACGGTGGAAGACCCTCCCAGCGTGAGCGAGGACCGCCGCCGGGCGAGGTGGAGTATGGACCCGCCCAAAACGGGGGAGTCCACTCTCACTGTATGTAGAGGACAGATAGAGGTTTGAGGCAAACATATTGTGTGATTATTTTGTTTATGTGTTAAAGGGGAAACATTTTTATTGGAGTGTCGATGGGTTGCAGGTTTGTCTTTGGAGAAGAAGTTGCTGAGAACTTCGAAGCCAGCACAGATGAAGTAGTTGATGAGACTCCAAGGTAGTGGAGGCAAGGACCTCGAGCTGTGAGGAGAAGCAGTGAAGAGGAGTGTCACGTGCTTCTGTAGAGGTGGTGAAGCACCATAGTTGCTCAAGGGAACTTCATGGTGTAGGAGCCAAGAGAGCTGTGGAGGACCCTAGCAGAAAGGTGAAGCAGGACTCAGCGAGTAACTGTCAAGCCACTCGTTATTCAACAACATTGTCATAATCTTCTTGTTAACGGCCTGATGATCCGCTAGTTCAGTAACAATATCATTCTCGGTCATGACGAACAAACCTCAGCAGTAAACATGTCTTTTTCAAGAATTCGTACGCATGCCCGTTATAAACATCTGCGTTGAACGAGAACTCTTAGACACCAAATCATGGACAGCCAAATCACATGGCCATCAACCACCAACTGGAGCAGCCTATCCTCCAAACAAACACCCAAAATCCATTCCATGCAAACTCCAACCCCCCTTTTTATGAATGAAAAACGGTTTCCACATAACTACCAACTGGTGACGTCCGAACACTTCCGGAACAAGTGCTTCGCTGACGACTTTTGTTTGCACTACAACGCTGTAAATGCTTCACCCACATACTACAAATAATTGCCAACAGAACCTAAACACCTAGCCTATCCTAACCAGTGCCTAAATATGACCAATATGCTAATATATATTAATATTAATTTATATGAAAAAGTTCTCTTTTGAATAAACAGAATGTTAAAAATTGATGAATGCCTTTTTGGGGTCGACTGCTGGATAGAATGGACTTGGTCCAAGGACGGGTTGACTGGTGTGTGTTAAAGCACGTCTTCTCTCGTCGGTAGTAACTCCCAGTCTCCTTCTAATAATTGCTAATTAACAATCTTTTTCTCTAATCCAAAAGTAAGTTTAACGAATGAGTTTCCACCACTCGTTATTCAACAACATTGTCATAACCTTCTTGTTAACGGCCTGATGATCCGCTAGTTCAGAAATATTATCATTCTCGGTCATGACAAACAAACCTCAGCAATAAACATGTCTTTTCCAAGAATTCGAACGCAACTTCATCGAGTCCCAGACCCAGTTGAATTTATAAGATTAACGAGTGAGTTATTAGCCAATTTACGAACTCAGCACCAAACTCATGTGTTTTTCATGTGAGTTTTCATGTGTGGGAAATCTCTGAAACATCTTTATCGATTGCTTTCGAATTTTGACACAACGTTGCATTCAATTACATGCATGTTTTAATATACCTATTATATACATGCCACTCCTGTGACAGGTCAAAATATATATATTTTTTAAACACCGCCATCTGTTGCACATAAAAGAAACACACCCTGTAATCTCTTAAAGCTCTTCATTGATTGCTTTGAAATTTTGACACAATGTTACATTCGAATATACGTGTGTTTTTATATATCTACTCTATTGATGCCACACCTGTGACAGGTAAGAACAATATTTTTGGAAAAAACAATGCCATCTTTTGCACGTAAAAGCAACACATGCTATTCTAAATATGTTATGATTCCATTTCAATGTTTCTGATGGCATTGATAAATTGAATTTTCATAGATTTCGATTTTTTTTTCATTTTTTTTAATTATTTTGTGTGACTCTGCATTGGAATTGAGCTGTGTTGTTTACCATACCGTTCATTTCGTGAGTATATATATTTTTTATTTTTTCGTTTTTGTTTATTTCGAGTTCTTTAGCTGTTCTTATTTTTCAGTGATGGGAACATCAGATCATTTGCTGTTGTCATTTTTCTGATGGGAACATCAGATCATTTGGGAACGCATCGGTCAAGGGAGTGAGGAATGGTGGGGAGGACAAGGGGACAGTACTGGGTGATGTTGGGGAGGATGAGGGGACAATGGTACTGAGAACAAGGGTAGTGAGCAGTGGGGGATGGTGGGGAGTATGAAGGGACAGGAGAGGGGGCAATGGTGAGGAGGACAAAGGGACATGGGAGTGGGGGATTTGGGGGATGGTGAGGAGGACGAGGGGACGGGGATGGGTGAATTTTGGGGAGGACGAGGGGACAGAGGAGCGGGGGATTGTGGAGAGGACGAGGGGAATGGGGAGTGGGGAATGGTGGGATGGACGAGGGGAGTGGAGGATGGTGGGAAGGACGAGGGGTGGGGAGGAAAAGGAAACATGGGAGGGGTGAATGGTTGGGAGGACGAGGGGGACGGGGGAATGGGAAATGGTTAGGAGGACGAGGGGATGGGGGGGGATGGGGAGGAATGGTGGGGAGGACGGACGGAGAGGGAAGGGTTTATGTGGCTCAGCAACGTGCATGCGTTGCTGAACCATAACAACGCATTGCTGGGCAAAGCATGTGTATCAATAATTTTGTTTCTCTCCTTAGATGCATGCGCTGAGAATGAATTCAGGTGTTTGGATGGTTCTAGATGCATACACATGACGTGGCAATGTGATGGCGTCCTTGACTGCGATGATAACTCCGACGAACTTTTTTGTGGTAAGTCGGGATGTGTGTTGCACTCGAAAGACTTCACTCAAATATCAACATTTATTAATACCTAATATTTCATAAATAATACTTCTAAATATTCTTGGCTTGAAATAGGAGCGGCCAGTACGCTCATTCACTGATCCATAGGTAACTTGACAAATGATTTGTTATTGTTACAATAAAGGAAATGTTAAGTTTACTTCTTAATTTGATAAATCAAACAAAAGATAATAATATTTTTGTCATATATTCTATGTTGTTGTCCTCTATTCTACTTGCCAGTTTTAGTTGAGCCAATAATTTTGAATACTGTAAATGGGATTAGTGGGATTAAAATTTGCCACATCTCCAACTATTATCCATGATGCCATAAAGAGAAATATTATATTATAAAGAAAGCAGAGTAGAATTCATCAGATTGTATATTGCTTCAGAAAGAAGGCGACGTGACAGCATCATGCTACACTGTGCAAATTTATTAAATCAAATTATACAAATCACAAGGTAAGAGATAGAAATCTCACACAAGTTCAGTGTTGCAAGGTGTGAGAAGTTTAAGTTTTGTGCGGGATATCCTGCACAATAAGTGGAGTAAGAGAAGATTATATTGCAAATTGAAAGCGTGAATCCCTTAAGAACGTCCTCTAATATATTTTGTTAAACAGCACGATAGGAATGCTGAAACATTGGGGTTGGTTAAAATATTAGCTACGAGGAAAGGCTAAAGGAGCTGAACCTCACATCCCTGGAAAACAGAAGAGTAAGGGGAGACATGATAACCACCTACAAAATTCTCAGGGGAATTGACAGGGTGGACAAAGACAAACTCTTCAGCACGGGTGGGACACGAACAAGGGGACACAGGTGGAAACCTGTGTCCCCTTGTGTCCCAAAAGTACCAAAAGTACCCAGATGAGCCACAGAGACGTTAGAAAGAATTTTTTCAGTGTCAGAGTAGTTAATAAATGGAATGCACTAGGAAGTGATGTGGTGGAGGCTGACTCCATACACAGTTTCAAATGTAGATATGATAGAGCCCAGTAGGCTCAGGAATCTGTACACCAGTTGATTGACAGTTGAGAGGCGGGACCAAAGAGCCAAAGCTCAACCCCCGCAAGCACAATTAGGTGAGTATACACACACACACACATAGGAGAAGATGAACCAGCAATGCTTCATTTGATATTTACCCTAAATGAGTGGGATATAAGGAAAGTCAAGATGGAGGCACCCTTGGGAATGAGTGATCACACTGTATTGAACTTTGAGTACCTGGTAGAGCTAGGAATTATCTCCCCCAAAAAAGAACTAGGGAACAAAAGGCTGGCATACAGAAAGGGAAATTATGAGGAGATGAGAAGCTTCCTAAGGGAAATACCTTGGGACACAGACCTCAGAGATAAGTCTGTACAAGATATGATGGACTATGTCACCCAAAATTGTCAGGAGGCAGTGAGCAGATACATCCCGGCCCAAAAGGAAAAATCCGAGAAGCAAAAGAAGAATCCATTGTATAATAGGGCATGTATGGAACCGAAGAAACTGAACAAAAGAGCATGGAGGAACTTCCGGAATAACAGAACACCAGAAATCAGAGAGAGATACCAGATAACCAGGAATGAGTATGTCAGGGTGGGAAGAGAAGCAGAGAAAAGTTATGAAAATGATATAGCAAACAAAGCCAAGACCGAACCAAAGCTACTCCACAGTGTCGGGGTTCACCATAAGAGGGATGAGCAACAGTGTACAAGGTCTCCTCTCAACGGTCGCACTATTAGCGATAACCCTTACTCACCGTAGCCCCGCGGGTCTTCACTCCATCCTCGCGGTGCCACTGTACGCCAGGAGAGTACCCCAGTCGATCCCCAACTGGCCTTAGTAGTTAGAAATGAGTGGAGACACAGTTTGCTCTTTCACTTGTGTGCCCGCCCCGACAAGGGCTCTACTATTAACCACAAGGTCGCCAATTGGTGTTTCCTGTGTCGAGTAACACGTCAGTGGTTTCGTGGAATTGTGGTAACAGCGGCAAGAACACACTCAATAGATCTGATATCAGGCAGTTATGTATCTATCACTCTCACCTTTCAAGTATTATATAGCCACAAGAAATATGGAGGGGATGATACAAACGCCAAGGTATTTTTGTATTTTACTTAAAACTCAAGACATCATATTCTTGTATCAACAAGCAAACAGCTAGTTCATGCAAAAGTCGCTCGCTCTCCACATATAATCAGGGACGCACCAAGTTGGCAATGCTCCCCCTCACGTCAAACGTCAAAATCAGCTGGGCGACTCCCCGATCACTGCGTGATCTCTTACTGCACTATTTGTTTGTTGGCGTTATGCGCCTGTTTCTTTAAGTTCTCAACTATCACTGTATTATCACACAACACGATTACTGCTATAATGGCAATAGAACGCAATCGAATCACTGCACTGATCTTGAGCTCAATCAAACATCTCTATATTAATGAACATAATAATTCACTATCATGGCGTAACACACTGTATTTCATATAATGATAACGAATGCAACAAGATATAATACTAGAGTTCTCAGTAATTCCTTTCGTAGGCGAATATTCAATTGATCACTTCACACATGGGAAATTATTCAACACACAAGCATGTATATATATAGATAAATCATAGATATCAATAATAGTAATAATATCAATACTGGGCACATAGCCTAACACTAATAACTGGTACACTTATATATATATATATATATATATATATATATATATATATATATATATATATATATATATATATATATATATATATATATATATATATATATATATATATATATATATATATATATATATATATATATATATATATATATATATATATATATATATATATATATATATATTCTCTCTCTAAGTTATCATATTAAATTCACATGAAAGAAATTATCGACACAATAAATTCTTCAGCAATTCCAGGTGCCTGCACACACCATCTATACATAAATACCGTGAGTGCTCTATCCAGCCCCACTCTGCACTACTGTGCCTTACTGTGACATAGACATAGGTGAGACTTGCTCACGACATGAAAGATACTCTGACTGAATATATATATTTATATATATTACCTGACTAAAGGGGAATTGGGAGGGAAACTAGAATCACCTACTTCCACCTATCCTCCGGTGAGAGTTGAGTTGTAGCTCCTGGTCCAGGCTCTCGCCTCGTGTAGGGAACGCCCCCACACACACCCTGTCGTGTCCTCCAGGAACCCAATCAACGTCCCAAAATAAACGCATCGTCTCCGTGTTCTGTCCTCCGCAGGTCCGTGCTCCTCCTCCACGTCTTGTAGGGGTTGGAGTCGGTCTCCCGGCCGTCAACTTCTCCTCCCAACTACGGCTGCCAACCTACGTCTCGGCTGCAGTCGTACGGATTCCCAATTAGTATCGTCTTTCACTGCTTCCCAGTCTATTGGCCCAGCCGCTACGTCGTCACTGTGAAGATGTCAGACGTCCCAGACGATACTGCCTAGACTTCACCTGCACAGCACCCGAACCTGGAACACTTGATGCTCAATATTCCGTCAATTCCCTCTTCGGTTCACACATGGAATGAAGGAAGACCCCTCGGCATACTTGCAGACTGCGGGTGACGCGTAAGATTCGGAGTTCAACTGTCAAACTGACAGGATCAACCTTCACACATCCATCCACCTTGACGTGTCGTGTCAGACTGATTCCCTCACGGAGGATTGGCCCAGCCACTACGTCATCACTGTGAAGCTATCAGCCGTCGCATATGTTGTTGCCTAGACTTCACCTGCACAACACTTGTCCCGGGAGCACTTGTTGCTAAATATTCTGTCAATCCCCCTCTCTGGTCCAACACATGAACGAAGGAAGACCCCATAGGTGCTGTCAGACCGCTGGTGATGCGTAAGTCCTCTGGAGACGGGGTAAACTGCCCAACTGACAGGACCCCCCAGCGCACGTTCGACCTCCTTGATGTGCTGTCTTAGACTGGTGGTGCCACCGCGGTGCGATAACCGGACCCCCCTTCCTTCGTGGCGTCATACTTGCCAAGAGAGGTTTTCATTGGCTCTCTGTGCCACGTCGCTGTCGGTGACCAATCTGGCGCCACTGACGTCACACAGTTTTGGCGGCAAAACGGAGAGGCCAGCGCCATATTGGCTCCCTAAAGGGCCTATACCACAGGCCAAAATACTCTTCTTTTACAAATTTCTTGGCAAGGAGAGAACACTACACTCTCCCACATATAGCAAACTGATGCCTGCGACGTAGAGAACGCTCGGTAAAGTGGACATGACTCTTACAGCAGGCGTGGGAGAAGTATAAGGGGGGAGCACCGTTACAACAGTCACATCAGAAGGAAAACAACAGTGAATGAACAGGTAGTGAAACTTAGAACAGGCGAGGACAGGTATACAGAGAATGACAAAGAGGTGTGTGAAGAACTCAACAAGAGGTTCCAGGAGGTCTTCACAACAGAACAAGGTGAGGTCACTATGCTAGGAGAACGGGAAATAAACCAGGCGGCCTTGGAAGGGTTCGAAATTACGAGGGAGGAGGTCAAGAGACACCTGCTGGATTTGGATGTTAGAAAGGCTGTTGGTCCAGATGGGATCTCGCCATGGGTACTGAAAGAGTGTGCAGAGGCACTTTGCTTGCCACTCTCCATAGTGTATAGTAGGTCACTGGAGATGGGAGACCTACCAGAAATATGGAAGACGGCGAATGTGGTCCCAATATTCAAAAAGGGCGACAGGCAAGAGGCACTGAACTACAGGCCAGTGTCCTTGACTTGTATACCATGCAAGTTGATGGAGAAGATCGTCAGAAAAAACCTGGTATCACATCTGGAGAGAAGGGACTTCGTGACAAATCGCCAACATGGGTTCAGGGAGGGTAAATCTTGCCTGACTGGCTTAATAGAATTCTATGACCAGGTGACAAAGATTAAGCAAGAATGAGAGGGCTGGGTGGACTGCAGTTTCTTGGATTGTCGGAAACCCTTTGACACAGTACCGCATAAGACGCTGGTACATAAGCTGGAGAGACAGGCAGGTGTAGCTGGTAAGGTGCTCCAGTGGATAAGGGAGTACCTAAGCAATAGGAAGCAGAGAGTTACGGTGAGGGGTGAGACCTCCGATTAGCGTGAAGTCACCAGTGGAGTCCCACAGGGCTCTGTACTTGGTCCTTTCTTATTTCGGATATATGTAAATGATCTCCCGGAGGGTATAGATTCATTTCTCTCAATGTTTGCGGACGATGCCAAATTATGAGAAGGATTAAGACAGAAGAGGACTGTTTGAGGTTTCAAGAACATCTAGACAAGCTGAAGGAATGGTCGAACATATAGTTGTTAGAGTTTAACCCAACCAAATGTAATGTAATGAAGATAGGTGTAGGGAGCAGGAGGCCAGATACAAGGTATCATCTCGGAGAGGAAATTCTTCAGGAGTCAGAGAAAGAAAAAGACTTGGGGGTTGATATCACGCCAGACCTGTCTCCTGCAGCCCATATCAAGAGGATAACATTAGCGGCATATGCCAGGCTGGCCAACATACGAACGGCATTCAGAAACTTGTGTAAAGAAGCATTCAGAACTTTGTATGCCACATAAGTCAGGCCAATCCTGGAGTATGCAGTCCCAGCATGGAGTCCATATCTAGTCAAGGATAAGACAAAACTGGAAAAGATTCAAAGGTGTGCCACCAGACTAGTACCCGAGCTGAGAGGTATGAGCTACGAGAAGAGACTATGGGAATTAAACCTCACTTCGCTGGAAGACAGAAGAGTTAAGGGGACATGATCACCACATTCGAGATTCTGAAGGGAATTGATATGGTAGATAAAGACAGGCTATTTTCACACAAGGGGACACAGGTGGAAACTGAGTGCCCAAATGAGCCACAGTGATATTAGAAAGAACTTTTTTAGTGTCATAGTGGTTGACAAATGGAATGCATTAGGAAGTGATGTGGTTGAGGCTGACTCCATATACAGTTTCAAGTGTAGATATGATAGAGTCCAATAGGCTCAGGAATCTGAACACCTGTTGATTGACGGTTGAGAGGCGGGACCAAAAAGCCGAAGCTCAACCCCCGCAAACACAACTAGGTGAGTACACACAAACACACACACACACACATATATATATATATATATATATATATATATATATATATATATATATATATATATATATATATATATATATATATATATATATATATATATATATATATATATATATATATATATATATATATATATATATATAACTCACACCCTAGAATTGACTCGAACCCATATTGCCAGGAGCAACGCAACTGTTATGTACAGGACACCTTAATCCACTCGACTATCATGACCGGACAAAAACTGATGGTAGCCGAGGCTATTTGTCCATCATTATCAAATCACCTCCTTCTTTGGGGCACACGTGAGGAACACAAATGCGAACAAGCCTGAATGGTCCCCAGGACTATATGCAACTGAAAACTCACACCCCAGAAGTGACTTGAACCCATACTGCCTGGAGCAACTCAACTGGTATGTACAGGACGCCTTAATCCACTTGACCATCGCGACCGGACAAAAACTGATGGTAGCTGAGGCTATTTAGCCCATCAGCCCGCCGGCACTCTGATGGTAATCTTGGGCATAGCATTTTATCAAATCACCTCATTCTTTGGGGGCACACGTGAGCAACACAAATGCGAACAACGCTGAATGGTCCCCAGGACAATATGCAACTGAAAACTCACACCCCAGAAGTGACTCGAACCCATACTGCCAGGAGCAATGCAACTGGTATGTACAGGACGCCTTAATCCACTTGACCATCATGGCCGGACAAATATACATACCAGTTACATACCAGTTGCGTTGCTCCTGGCAGTATGGGTTCGAGTCACTTCTGGGTGTGAGTTTTCAGTTGCATATAGTCCTGGGGACCATTCAGGCTTGTTCGCTTATACTATATATATATATATATATATATATATATATATATATATATATATATATATATATATATATATATATATATATATATATATATATATATATATATATATATATATATATATGTCGTACCTAGTAGCCAGAACGCAATTCTCAGCCTACTATGCAAGGCCCGATTTGCCTAATAAGCCAAGTTTTCATGAATTAATTGGTTTTCGACTACCTAACCTACCTAACCTAACCTAACCTAACTTTTTCGGCTACCTAACCTAACCTAACCTATAAAGATAGGTTAGGTTAGGTTAGGTAGGGTTGGTTAGGTTTGGTCATATATCTACGTTAATTTTAACTCCAATAAAAAAAATTGACCTCATGCATATTGAAATGGGTAGCTTTATCATTTCATAATAAAAAAATTAGAGAAAATATATTAATTCAGGAAAACTTGGCTTATTAGGCAAATCGGGCCTTGCATACTAGGCCGAGAAGTACGTTCTGGCTATTAGGTACGACATATATATATATATATATATATATATATATATATATATATATATATATATATATATATATATATATATATCTGGCTAATGATTGGCCGAAGTGGGTTTCCAGGCTTGTGCGTCTTGACATTTCCATACGCATATCCAGGTTTATATTCCCCAATGATCTTTGGCAGGTGGAGTCCGGATTTCTTGGCGTTCACAGTTTCGATCAGTTTGTTGACCTTTGCTTTTAACTTCGGCCAATCATTAGCCAGATACCCACACCCACGTACAGACTGGCAAAGCGACTCAACGGCCTGCTGACTCCTTATATATATATATATATATATATATATATATATATTATATATATATATATATATATATATATATATATATATATATATATATATATATATATATATATATATATATATATATGTGACGATAATCTCTTTCTAGAGAGATTGAGCCTGCTCTTCCCTACATATTTATGTCTTTCAAGTACAAGATACTATAGTGAAGATACGTCCACCAGTATCGCCAAATGTTTTGCCTAGGAAGCAAAGCGTACCATGCACAACCAGACACACCGGCTACCGCCCGCCGTCAACCAGCAAACTGCTCATTCTCCGCCTGCCTGTTGCTGATTGGCTGGTGACTCACCGCACCCGACTCACGCCACCACCATGAGTCGACGTCTGGGCCAGCAGCATGCCGACTCGTCAGAATATCTCTGTGCTCCATGCAGTTGACATCTCTCTATTAGTAGACTAAGCCCTGGCTGTCGTGTACTAAGGGAGGTGGCAGCTTGAAGCCAGCATTCCAAGCACCTCACTTATTTGATTTATTTTAACTTGCATTTACTTGTCTTAGAGTAACTTTTCATTGCCAGTAATTATTCATGTTGTTTTGTTTGTTGACTTGTTTTGAATTTTACGAGATTGTCTTTATTCACATCTTGTTTTCTAGAGTAATTAAAATTTCATTGTTTATACTTTGTATTTTGTGTGTCTTCCCATTACCTTACCACAGACAAAAGGACAAACTTCTCTTTTTTTTTGTTATGTGACGATGCCCTGCCCCCAGCTTTTGAAACAGCCGAACACCAACGCTTTACCGTCACAAATATATATATATATATATATATATATATATATATATATATATATATATATATATATATATATATATATATATATATATATATATATATATATATATATATATATATATATATATATATATATATATATATATATATATATATATATATATATATCGTACCTAGTAGCCAAAATGCACTTCTCAGCCTACTATGCAAGGCCCGATTTGCCTAATAAGCCAAGTTTTCATGAATTAATTGTTTTTCGACTACCTAACCTACCTAACCTAACCTAACCTAACTTTTTCTGCTACCTAACCTAACCTAACCTATAGAAATAGGTTAGGTTAGGTTAGGTGGGGTTGGTTAGGTTCGGTCATATATCTAAGTTAATTTTAACTCCAATAAAAAAAAATTGACCCAATACATAATGAAATGGGTAGCTTTATCATTTCATAAGAAAAAAATCAGAGAAAATATATTAATTCAGGAAAACTTGGCTTATTAGGCAAATTGGGCCTTGCATAGTAGGCTGAGAAGTGAGTTCTGGCTATTAGGTACGACATATGTCTATATATATATATATATATATATATATATATATATATATATATATATATATATATATATATATATATGTCGTACCTAGTAGCCAGAACTCACTTCTCAGCCTACTATTCAAGGCCCGATTTGCCTAATAAGCCAAGTTTTCCTGAATTAATATATTTACTATATTTTTTTTCTTATGAAATGATAAAGCAACCCTTTTTCTCTATGTATGAGGTCAATTTTTTTTTATTGGAGTTAAAATTAACGTAGATATATGACCGAACCTAACCAACCCTACCTAACCTAACCTAACCTATATTTATCGGTAAGGCTAGGTTAGGTAGCCAAAAAAAGCTAGGTTAGGTTAGGTTAGGTAGGTTAGGTAGACGAAAAAACATTAATTCATGAAAACTTGGCTTATTAGGCAAATCGGGCCTTGAATAGTAGGCTGAGAAGTGCGTTCTGGCTATTAAGTACGACATATATATATATATATATATATATATATATATATATATATATATATATATATATATATATATATTTATATATATATATATATATATATATATATATATATATATATATATATATATATATATATATATATTTATGTGTGTATATATACTTTTTTGAAAGTACGCTGACATTCTGTCAACTCTGGTGGTTGTCTTGGGTCCAGGCGTCCGCCGCGGTGCAGTGACAGTGGACAACCTGCTGCAGAAGCGAGGAACAATACCTCCTTCAACTTTATTTCAGAAGACAATCTGCTTGAAGCACTCAAAGCGACGTCCATCAGGACCTTGCCTCACATCCCCAAAGCTGCCCGTCACCAACCAGCAACTAAACTCACCAGTCTGCTGGCAAAGGTCAACAATGCTCCTACAACTATTGGAACATGACACAATCTCCTACTTTTTGGGAATGCATGCCTAGCATTACCGCCGAGGAGAGACAAGCCATAAGCACCCTCAGTAATTAGGGCTCTTAATGAATTCCCCAGAGCAGACAACCTGGTCCGCCTCCCCATTCGTGTCAAGAACACCTGCCACAGGACGACCAACAATAGCTCACCCGAGAACCATAAAATGAGAGCACGGATCACCAGGAAAATAGAAGAGGGCAATACCACAGGTGCCATCAGAATCATAACCAGCGATGACACTATTGCCCCCAGGAACACCACGACAGCACAGGCTCTACAAGACGAACACCCACATAGAGCCCCAGACAGCAGCAGGGATCCCCAGGAAAATAATACAGGCATAGAACCCTTGACTGTTCGAGAATCTGAGGTGTACAAAGCAGCCATGTCTTTCCCAACAGGTTCAGCAGGGGGCTTTACAGGCCAAAGACCCCAGCACATCAAACAAATGCTGAACCCCGTGCTTGGAGATGCTGCAAAGGACCTTTCAGAGGAACTTACCAGATTCTATAACATGTGTTTGCCTGGCGGCATCCCAGAGAATATCAGGCCTCTCTTTTATGGAGCAGCACCCTGTGCTCTAAAGAAGAAGGATAGGAAAATCAGGTTCATTGCCGTTAGCAACACCCTTCGACGCCTCGTTGCTAAGGCTGCAATGAGATCTATCAGCCAGGAAGTAGCCACTTTGCTGAAATCTAACAACTGGTCTGGTCAACATAATCAGCTCGGGTTTGGGATCCCCCTAGGCTGTGAAGCTGAACCACAGCAGCACGTGCTTACATTGCTGATCTCACGGCCCAGAAGGCACTAGTAAAGCTTGACTTTAAAAATGCCTTCAGTCAAGTGAGAAGAGACGCTGCCCTCAGGGCTGTAAACAACCATTTCCTTCCCCTCTACCCATTCATCTGATCGTGTTACAGTGAGAACTCTAAGCTTCTTTTTTGGCAGCATAAAATAGACTCCAGTGAAGGTGTCCAACAAGGTGACCCCTTAGCCACCCTCCTTTTCTGCTTAGCTATCAAAGAGGTCACTGATAGTCTGACAAGCGAGCTAAACATCTGGTACCTGGTTGATGCCACTCTCGCCGGCACCCTAAATACTATTTTTTGAGGATATAAGGAAAATCCAGGCGCTAGAAGCAGCCTTGGGCTTCATTCTCAATGCATCCAAATGTGAAATAGTCTCCCGCAACCCAGACATCACTGGCCAAATAAAAAAAGTTCATCCAGACATTCTCGTTGTCAAGCCACCTGACTGCACCCTCCTGGGTGCTCCCATTGGCCCGCTAGCAATCGAGGAGGTCCTGGCTGCAAAAATCATTGATCTAAAGAGAATGCTGGACAGGACTGACGAGACCGATGCCCCTTGATACTCTCTTCCTCCTCACAAGATGCCTATCTCTCCCTAAGTTCACCTACTTTCTGAGGTGTTCTCCATCCTACAGCAGCCCTAAATTAAATGTGTATAACACCCTTCTGAGGTTCATGCTTGTGAAAGTCCTTAACCTGCCATTGGACGACTCTCAATGGGAACAAGCAACCCTCCATATAAGACTCGGCGTCCTTGGTGTCCGCACAGCCTCCCAGATTGCTCTACCAACCTTCCTTTCTTCCTCCCATGCCTCGCAAGACCTCGTAAGAGATATCCTACCTGAACCCCTGAGTGATTCAGCAGGAATACACGATCCTGCTTTCACTGGATGTTCAAATCAGTGGGATGCGCTTGCAGCCCCATCACCTATCATAGAACAAACAAAAACACATAAACAGTCCAGCTGAGACCACCCACTAGCAGAAAAAATAGTTGATGCCATGCTCAACGCCGCAACATCAGACAAGGAGAAAGCCCCCCACAGAGCAGTGCCTGTCCCCCATGCAGGAGAGTTCCTCCTGGCAGTACCCATGTCGACAATGGGCATAAGTGTAGATCCAGAATCCCTTCGTGTAGCAGTGGCCCTCTGCCTTGGTGCCAAAATTCACACTGAATGCAAGTGTATTTGCAACAGGTTGGAAGCAGACCAATATGGACTGCATGGGTTGCATTGCGGAAGCACAAAGTGCTGGCATGCAAGACACAACGAGGTCAGGGACATCATCAAGAGGAGCCTCGTCTCAGCTCAGTGCCCAGTGAAGAGAGAACTTCGCATCCTAGGGAACCAAAACCCGAATTACCCCGTGCTCTGTCCTGATGGTGTCACCATATACTCCTGGTAAAGAGGCAAACAGTTGGTGTGGGACTACACATGTGTATCCACCCTGGCTGACATCTACATACACTTCGGTGCTGCTCAAACAGGTTGAGCGGCGAACCACAGGGAAATAGCAAAATTACTCAAGTACAAGCGATTGGAAGGTAATACACCTTTGTTCCCATTGCATCTGAGATGCATGGCCTCTGGGGCAAGAGTGCTTTTGGGATTTCTCAAGGAATTGGTCCCCAAGCTCATTGACGTCACCAGAGTCCCAATGGCTGCCAGCTTTACTTTTCAGCGCCTCAGTGTGGCGGTCCAGAGGGAAAACGCCTGCTGCATCCTTGGTTTGTGTCCGGAAGCAGAGGAGCTTCAAGAGATCCATAACCTTTAAGCACTCGTTGTGTCAACCAATGTATATATTGTAGCCTTGAAAAATATAATAAAGCCAAAAAAAAAAAAAATACAAAAGGAAGGGGGTGGTAGGAGTAAAGCACACAGAAACTGTATTGGAGGAGACCTAAACATTCCCTCTAATGCGTTATGTGTAGTTTCCTCTGAGACTAAGGGTCCCCTTCTTCCAGCCTGAGGTGGTACTTCCTCCCTTTTTAATATATATATATATATATATATATATATATATATATATATATATATATATATATATATATATATATATATAATATATATATATGTATATATATATATATGAATATATATATATATATATATATATATATATATATATATATATTATATATATATATATATATATATATATATATATATAACTGAAAACTCACACCCCAGAAGTGACTCGAACCCATACTCCCAGAAGCAACGCAACTGGTATGTACAAGACGCCTTAATCCACTTGACCATCACGACCGGACAAAATGAGGTGATAGCCGAGGCTATTTGAACCAACCCACCGCCGGCACTCGGATAGTAATCTTGGGCATAGCATTTTACCAAATCACCTCATTCTTTGGGGCACACGTGAGGAACACAAATGCGAACAAGCCTGAATGGTCACTTGACCATCACGACCGGACAAAATGAGGTGATAGCCGAGGCTATTTGAACCACCCCACCGCCGGCACTCGGATAGTAATCTTGGGCATAGCATTTTACCAAATCACCTCATTCTTTGGGGCACACGTGAGGAACACAAATGCGAACAAGCCTGAATGGTCATAGCCGAGGCTATTTGAGCCACTTCCCCGACGGCAACTCGGATGGTAATCTTGGGCATAGCATTTCACCAAATCACCTCATTCTTTGGGGCACACGTGAGGAACACAAATGCGAACAAGCCTGAATGGTCCCCAGGACTATATGCGAATGAAAACTCACACCCCAGAAGTGACTCGAACCCATACTCCCAGGAGCCACGCAACTGGTAACTACAGGGCGCCTTAATCCGCTTGACCATCACGGCCGGACAAAAGGAAGTGATAGCCGAGGCTATTTGAGCCACTTCCCCGACGGCAACTCGGATGGTAATCTTGGGCATAGCATTTCACCAAATCACCTCATTCTTTGGGGCACACGTGAGGAACACAAATGCGAACAAGCCTGAATGGTCCCCAGGACTATATGCGAATGAAAACTCACACCCCAGAAGTGACTCGAACCCATACTCCCAGGAGCCACGCAACTGGTAACTACAGGGCGCCTTAATCCGCTTGACCATCACGGCCGGACAAAAGGAAGTGATAGCCGAGGCTATTTGAGCCACTTCCCCGACGGCAACTCGGATGGTAATCTTGGGCATAGCATTTCACCAAATCACCTCATTCTTTGGGGCACACGTGAGGAACACAAATGCGAACAAGCCTGAATGGTCCCCAGGACTATATGCGAATGAAAACTCACACACCAGAAGTGACTCGAACCCATACTCCCAGGAGCAACGCAACTGGTAACTACAGGGCGCCTTAATCCGCTTGACCATCACGGCCGGACAAAAGGAAGTGATAGCCGAGGCTATATGAGCCACTTCCCCGACGGCAACTCGGATGGTAATCTTGGGCATAGCATTTCACCAAATCACCTCATTCTTTGGGGCACACGTGAGGAACACAAATGCGAACAAGCCTGAATGGTCCCCAGGACTATATGCGAATGAAAACTCACACCCCAGAAGTGACTCGAAACCATACTCCCAGGAGCCACGCAACTGGTAACTACAGGGCGCCTTAATCCGCTTGACCATCACGGCCGGACAAAAGGAAGTGATAGCCGAGGCTATTTGAGCCACTTCACCGACGGCAACTCGGATGGTAATCTTGGGCATAGCATTTCACCAAATCACCTCATTCTTTGGGGCACACGTGAGGAACACAAATGCGAACAAGCCTGAATGGTCCCCAGGACTATATGCGAATGAAAACTCACACCCCAGAAGTGACTCGAACCCATACTCCCAGAAGCCACGCAACTGGTAACTACAAGACGCCTTAATCCGCTTGACCATCACGGCCGGACAAAAGGAAGTGATAGCCGAGGCTATTTGAGCCACTTCCCCGACGGCAACTCGGATGGTAATCTTGGGCATAGCATTTCACCAAATCACCTCATTCTTTGGGGCACACGTGAGGAACACAAATGCGAACAAGCCTGAATGGTCCCCAGGACTATATGCGAATGAAAACTCACACCCCAGAAGTGACTCGAACCCATACTCCCAGGAGCCACGCAACTGGTAACTACAGGGCGCCTTAATCCGCTTGACCATCACGGCCGGACAAAAGGAAGTGATAGCCGAGGCTATTTGAGCCACTTCCCCGACGGCAACTCGGATGGTAATCTTGGGCATAGCATTTCACCAAATCACCTCATTCTTGGGGGCACACGTGAGGAACACAAATGCGAACAAGCCTGAATGGTCCCCAGGACTATATGCGAATGAAAACTCACACCCCAGAAGTGACTCGAACCCATACTCCCAGGAGCCACGCAACTGGTAACTACAGGGCGCCTTAATCCGCTTGACCATCACGGCCGGACAAAATGAAGTGATAGCCGAGGCTATTTGAGCCACTTCCCCGACGGCAACTCGGATAGTAATCTTGGGCATAGCATTTTACCAAATCACCTCATTCTTTGGGGCACACGTGAGGAACACAAATGCGAACAAGCCTGAATGGTCCCCAGGACAATATGCAACTGAAAACTCACACCCCAGAAGTGACTCGAACCCATACTCCCAGAAGCAACGCAACTGGTATGTACAAGACGCCTTAATCCACTTGACCATCACGACCGGACATAATGAGGTGATAGCCGAGGCTATTTGAACCACCCCACCGCCGGCACTCGGATAGTAATCTTGGGCATAGCATTTTACCAAATCACCTCATTCTTTGGGGCACACGTGAGGAACACAAATGCGAACAAGCCTGAATGGTCCCCAGGACAATATGCAACTGAAAACTCACACCCCAGAAGTGACTCGAACCCATACTCCCAGAAGCAACGCAACTGGTATGTACAAGACGCCTTAATCCACTTGACCATCACGACCGGACATAATGAGGTGATAGCCGAGGCTATTTGAACCACCCCACCGCCGGCACTCGGATAGTAATCTTGGGCATAGCATTTTACCAAATCACCTCATTCTTTGGGGCACACGTGAGGAACACAAATGCGAACAAGCCTGAATGGTCCCCAGGACAATATGCAACTGAAAACTCACACCCCAGAAGTGACTCGAACCCATACTCCCAGAAGCAACGCAACTGGTATGTACAAGACGCCTTAATCCACTTGACCATCACGACCGGACATAATGAGGTGATAGCCGAGGCTATTTGAACCACCCCACCGCCGGCACTCGGATAGTAATCTTGGGCATAGCATTTTACCAAATCACCTCATTCTTTGGGGCACACGTGAGGAACACAAATGCGAACAAGCCTGAATGGTCCCCAGGACAATATGCAACTGAAAACTCACACCCAGAAGTGACTCGAACCCATACTCCCAGAAGCAACGCAACTGGTATGTACAAGACGCCTTAATCCACTTGACCATCACGACCGGACATAATGAGGTGATAGCCGAGGCTATTTGAACCACCCCACCGCCGGCACTCGGATAGTAATCTTGGGCATAGCATTTTACCAAATCACCTCATTCTTTGGGGCACACGTGAGGAACACAAATGCGAACAAGCCTGAATGGTCCCCAGGACAATA
>NW_025560209.1:0-11237 GCF_020424385.1 Procambarus clarkii | reverse complement strand
CTCTATCTGTTCTCTACATACAGTGAGAGTGGACTCCCCCGTTTTGGGCGGGTCCATACTCCACCTCGCCTGGCGGCGGTCCTCACTCGCTGGGAGGGTCTTCCTCCGTCAAGAGCCAGGCTCCCTCAGTCTTCCGCCAGCGCTCAGAGGGGGCGGACGTCGCTCCGTGTTCCTCCCTCTCCACTCTCTTATTTCAGGCCTTCTGCCTTAGTAAAACATGTCTAACTTATAAATAAACATCGCTACTGTCGCTGGGCACACGACCAAACTACAAGCGATCACTATGAACTGGCGTATATCGTGCTTACCACAGATTAACTGATCGAGGGCGCTTTTCCTCTGACGGCGTCTGGTCAGGGCGCTCCACACAGCCCACAATAATGCTTCTGGGCGATTTAATATTCACTAATTATCGTCCACGACTTGAGACCACACGTCCCCAGCTCGATTCCACAGCTGGCACGTCTGCACACTTCTCTTCTCTTAGAGATATATCACTAGGGGTTCCCTTCTGACGGGAGCTCAACGGAGCGCGGCTTCCCCCTGCGATGTCTGGCACTCAAGTGAGGTCAAGGTCCTCCGGAAGCGAGCCTCAAGCCTCCAGCAAAATGTCCACATCTCCTAGCCCGTCATTTATCTATTTTCTTCTGCATTGCCCATAATCTCAAACTGTTACACATATCCAACCAACTATTTTACATATGCGTTATCACCTCAATACTTGCTAGACCTTCTAGTTAGGTCAGGCTTGCTGAATAACTCTCAAGAAGGGAGACTCGTTTCTCCTGCAGGCTGAGATCATAACACTACCCAGTACCGGACGAAGGATAAAGTTGATGGCCCTCTGAAACGACGAGGGCGCTGTCTTCAAACCAAACGGCATCCTACGGAATTGATAAGTGTGCCTACCATCCGAGAATGCAGTTTTTTCCCTATCCTGTTCTGCCACCGGAATCGCCCAATACGCCGATTTTGCGCCAAGAGTCGAGAAATACTTAGCCGCACCAAATTGATCTATTATCTCCTGTATTCGGGGCAACGGATACACATCACCCTTAGTTAGTTCGTTCACCTTCCGGTAGTCAACACAGAAACGATAACTACCGTCCGGTTTCCGAACTAGCACAACAGGAGAGAGCCATGGTGACGTACTAGGCTCTATTACGCCCTGTCTCAACATTTTCTGGCACTCCTCCCTGATAACGTTCTTCGCTTGTTCCGGCAACCTCCACTGTCTCGTGTACACAGGCAAATGATCACCAGTTGGAATTGTGTGCTCAATCTTATCAAGGAGACCAATCTGGTCATCCTCTGTCGCAAACAATTTCGGGAATTTTCATAAAACTCCTCTCAGTGCCTTCCTATCCGCCTGTGTAACATGTTGCAAATCAAGTGCTGAAATTAATTTTCTACTTCTTCTACATTCTGTGCAACATTTCTCGTCTCGTATTGTACTTTGGATGGTGTTTTAGTATCTATCATTTGCAATGCACTACATTGTGCAGTGACGGCTGGCGTCTCAGCTGACTCATGGTGAAAGATTTCTGTGTCCTCCACCATGGTTCCCTGAGATACCCTATCACCTGCCTTGAAGCGAAAAGTCTTATGTGAAAGATTGACAACCGGAATGAGTGCACCTTTATCGAGCACTACAATTAAGTGATGAGGAATTAATAAGCTATCACATCTCCCAGCCACCTGAAGGGTGGTACCTGGTTGTATGTGACGTCCCACGGCTACTTTAATAAATTTAACAGAATGTGGTGGGCAACTCTGTTTGGTCACTGCATGCAATGCGCATGACCTCTTAACTGTGTCTGGAAGAGACTTAAAAATCAATTTTGGATAGTGCGCATTATATTTCTGCTTCCTCTTAATTGAAGCTACAACTGGGGGATGGTCGATCATCTCCACTGGGTAGGAAGTCTGTCCCAACTGCAACCTGCAGTTCCTAGCCCCTTTTTGAGCAGACAAGGAATAATCAAATCGCGACAGAAAATCAGTTCCCATTAAGATGTGACCAGGAAAATCAAGGTTCTCTACGATTGTACATGTGTGAGGCTGCAATTCCCCATCAATCTCAAAATTAACTGTACCTTGACCTACGATCTCAATCTTTTCCCCATTGACCGCTGTTAATGTCTTTGCGCAACATTTAAGACGTGCATACTTAAAAGTGCTGAAGGCTGACTTTTTAATTACCGTTGCCTGGCTTCCTGTATCAACGAAAGCTGTCAATCTTACACCTTCCACTTTCACCTCAAAAGTAGGCCTACCATCACTAGGAGCCTGCTTTCATGCTTTCGTAATAGTGACTTTACAGTCCCTATGTATATGCCCGCGCTTCCCGCAGGAGTAACACCTCCGCGGATCTCTGTTACCCCGCGCAGGGTAGCTCGAACTTGCAGCTGAGGGCTGCTTCCCGCCTGATGAACCCGCGCCACAGTTACTCTGCTTGGCCCCCTCGCCTTTACTTAACGCCTCTACGTATGGCGACAACTGAGTGCCCGATGTCCCTGCACGCGTCTGCCTGTCTAGGGCTGTGGCGGCCTGTTGGACTAGGTCTTTATAACTCTCACCCGCTCCCTCCGCAAGTAACAATGGCCCCATATCAGAAGGTAACGTTTTGCAGAACAATTGTTTAGTGAATCGCTCTGCCTGACTCGAATCTAACCCCAGTTCCTTAGTGAGGTCGTCAACCCTGCTTTTTAATATTGACCCGAAATCCTTGACAGTGCTGCGGTCATCCCTCTTAAGTGACTGAAGATAAAAATGAGCCTCATCTTCTGACACCTTTTCCTTGAATCTGTCCCTAATCGCTTGGACAAACTGTGGTCAAGTCGTCAGGTGCTGAAACTCTGTCAGTCTCGCCAGTGGACCGGCTACGTCCACGCAAGCCCCCATAGCGAGAGTAATTTTCAAACTATCCTCTGGGACAGCCTCCAGCATCGAGCGAATCTCACAAAGCCAGTCTTCCACTCGGCGGTTGCGTTCCACCTTAATAAGCGGCAACTCCGTGCCTCTGAGTGTCGGCAGAGTCAGCTCGGGAATCAGACTCACAATTCCCGGTTTATATGACGCGGGGCTACTGGCAGTGGGTGGGTCCTGGGGTTGGGAACTGGGTTGAGGTTGGGGTTCGGGTTGAGGTACGGTGTGGGTGGCCTTGGGTTGAGGTATGGTGTGGGTGGCCTGGGGTTGAGGTGTGGATGGAGGTTGGGGTTGAGGTATGGTGTGGGTGGCCTCGGGTTGGGGTGTGGATTGAGGTTGGGGTTGGGGCTGAGGTATGGTGTGGGTGGCCTCAGGTTGGGGTGTGGATTGAGGTTGGGTTGAGGTGTGGTGTGGGTGGCCTGAGGTTGCAATGGGTATGGGGTGGCCTGGAATTGGGATGGGTATGGGGTGGCCTGAGGTTGGAATGGGTATGGGGTGGCCTGGGATTGGAATGGGTATGGGGTGGCCTGGGGTTGGAATGAGTATGGGGTGGCCTGGGGTTGGAATGAGTATGGGGTGGCCTGGTGTTCTAATGGGTATGGGGTAGCCTGGGGTTGAAATGGGTATGGAGTGGCCTGGGGTTGGAGGAAGGGTTGGTATGGGAATTGAGGATGGGGTTGGTATTGGAATTGAGGATGGGGTTGGTATGGGAATTGAGGATGGGGTTGGTATGGGAATTGAGGATGGGGTTGGTATGGGAATTGAGGATGGGGTTGGTATGGGAGGTGGGGTTGGGGTTCTTGTAGTGACGGATGAGGTGTACCTAGGTGTTGGGGTATTGGTGTTATATGGGGTAGTTCCTGCTGTTGGTGGGGCTGTTCCTGTTCCCGTTGAACGGGTTGCTGGTGGTGTTCTCTACTGACCGAAGTGGGACGTCCTTCCGTACTAACTGAAGCCCCTTGTCCAGCTCCCTGTCTGCCCTGTTGGCATGGCGTCGATGTTATTTGTGGGGGAACCCAAGACGACTCTCCCCACTCTTGGGACGACTCCTAGCAAGACTCCCCACTCATGTCAATAATCGTATCTCTACTAGGATGGAAAGATACCCTCGCCTGCCCAGTCCCATGCGGAACCCGTGAACTCGTCGCTTCAGTCCCACTGACCCCACCTGTCACGTCAGCTGAGCTACCTGAGCGGTTCCCCGTGGTGTCGGAAGAGGTGCTGTCCTCTACACTTCCACTCCCACTGGTCCCCACTGACTGGTCACTGCCTGGGTTAAACATTTCCTGTGATTCCCTGTGTGCCATGTCTCTTGTAACTACCCTTTAGTACACCCTCGACCCGGACTCACTACAACCGTGATCTTACACAAATAAAAAAACACAACTCTTTTCCAAGAGAAAACTACTAAATTCCCAAAATAGGAAATACACCGATTTATCGAGAGAATCGCTGCAGTGAATTCAATGAATGAGTGTCTGCCCCGCACTTGTGTCTGACCGTGAAATATCCCGCAGTCCTATTATTGAAAGCAAAGTCCTCTCCGTTAAAAAAAAATTAACGAATCTAATTTATATAAAACAATTTAAATGATAACGCAACTACCGCGCAGCCCTCATGATGGATTAATAAAGAATATTTACTGTACTTGAATACTAAACGCACTTGAAGTGAGCAGCGTGGCCACTGATGACTGATGGAGCGGGACCAGCTGCGCTGAAAAAAAAGTAAGTCCGCGCTTTTTCGCTTAAACGCTGAAAAATCTAAATTTTTATTCTGAAGGAAAATAACTAGGTTTACGTTAATAAACCGCTCCAGCGATTAATATAGACACCCAGGACATTTATTTGCTTGCCAAAATTTGAATTTACACCAAAAACTGCGGTTTTACTCAATGCTGGACTCTGCCAATTTTTCTGACTCCGAGGGAAAAAAATTCTATCACCCCAAATATCACAAAACTCCTTTAATTCTCAAAAATGGTTTTTTCGTTCACAGATGTAAATACGCTGTTATTTAATACTGACGCTGTATACAGAACAATGCTGACACATCGGGCGGTTTCAACACTCACTAATTCGAATTTTCGTCAAAATCCGAGATTTTCATCTCAAGTGGACTCTTGACAAAATTACAACACGATTTTCTCGAAAAACTAATTAAATTCGGCAAAAATGTAATTATCACTGTTTAATGCTTAAGAACGGAATTACGTCCCTTGCACGCACTAGAGAGTAATACTGGCCCTAGAATATACACGAAACATGAAAATTCGAATTTTCACCAAAATGTACAATTCTAGCCCAAGGCTGGACTTAGAAAAAAATTTCCACCTACGTTTCTACTGAAACAGAATTCTAAGTCTAAAAACACAATTCTACCGTCTTACTGGTAAACACTAGAATAATATCATTCGCATCGACTGGGGAATCCTAATGATGCCTAGATCATATACGTGACCCACGAATACAAATTAATTACAGTAAACGACTTTCCGACGTTGACTTAGCCGAAAACTTATCCCGAAATACTGAGAAATATTTCCCGAACTCTATTAAACATTTACACGAAAATACTATCCCTTAACAACTCCTTCACTAACTATAGTGACCATCGTATAGCCTAAGTCCAGCGGATTAACTACGGTCTAGAAACAACGCCTCTGACTTATACTAATACAACAGGGAATAGCAAAACTTAATGTACGCACTTAGCCTAATATGCAAGAAAATGCTAAACACTTGGGAAAATTTTTTAACCGGGGATTGAATTTAGGGGAATCAAAAATTAATCTCTAGAACAACGCAAATAAGCGGAATTACTTTATAAAATTAGTATACTTAATTCAAAGATACACTCGACTTAATCTTATAATTGCTCCTACCGGCCCGCCGTACTACACTTAGCCTAGGGGTCTCGACCATCTAGGTTCTAACAGAGCGACATGCAGTTTTCAGTAACAATTATGACTAGGGACGACTCAACCTCCACTAAGTGTGCGATCACTTAGTTGTTGAATCGCTGCTAGGTAGGTTACTAGTCCGTCCCTCGGAGGCCGCAACGCCCTTCACGGATTTACGTGTTTCCTAGCGTTTTGGGTCGTCTAATAACGCCCTCGGATCTATCTCCTGGCGTCCCACAGATATATCCGTCCAGACAGCAAACAAGGAACTGCTGTTGAGAGTATGGCGGCTCCCAACACCTCTGAATTAATTGCAATGGGTCGAGTATGGTACCCAGTCCAATCAACTCGGAGCGGTCCCCTTAGCCAATAAATCTTAACAGCCTAATCTTACTAACTAAACCTTAATCGTATCAGCTCGCATAAACCCAAGATTCGCCAATCCCCACTCAAACGCTCTGTTGTGAGGCGCACGACTAATCCTGGCCCGCGGCTGTCTCCCTAGCATCCGCACACGTGTTCGAATGGCTAGACGCGTGAGCCATTCAACAATTTCAAACAAAATTGTTGAAACCGCCGCTGTGCACCATTGAAACACGGGGAAGGTGTTCTCGAATGATCTTACCTGCCTTTTTCCCCTATACCCGTATTCTTACTTTTTATTCTCTACCAAGGGACTCCAAAACTTTTATTAAAGCCGACTCCACGCCACGTGGTCCTAAGACGATTGACCGACTTAGGATTCTACAACCTGTATGACGTGACCTAGGCTTTGAACAAAACCCTAGAGTCGCCTCCGCCGTCACCACCAGACCAGTAACATTGAGCAATGATCGAGGTCTGGATCGATCATGCTAATTAATCAACCTTGTGGCTTGATCCCCACTATAACCGATACCCTTTAAGATCTTAAGTGTGGAATTAATTAAACAGGAATGATGAACTCCGATTCGATGTTAGAATCGGCGCCCAATTCAACTCTGCCTCGTGTGAACCACGTGACCAGGACAAGTCCACATAAATATAACATACACATGGAAATAATGAAAATGCTGATTATTAACTAATTAATTTATTAAAAGAAAAACTAAAACAAAATCTAAAGATGAGCACTCCCTATCAATCTGCCACTCCCTATTTGGCAATGAATTGACTATCCCTATAAATAACAATAGCAACTATACCTCTATGTTGACCAGCTCAGATGTTAGGGCTGGTCTTGGGGGAGAGGTAAGATGGTTGACCTCTCCCAGTTGATCTCTGATCCCACACTAATCTCTCCTCGTCTGGTCTTCCCAGACTAGAGCATTGTATCCTTCCGCATAGTCTAAGTTTTACCAAGTTACTAGCAAGGCTTAAGTTTAACAATTAACCCCTGTTTGTACTGAATTGATCCAGATTGGTTGAAATATTTTATTGAAGTTAAATTACACAAGCCTCTTAAGGAAGGCCTAATCCCGATCAAAAAATGGCTATTTAACCTTTGAGAAATTACTGAATGTGGAAACTGTTGACCTATGACCGCCAAGTCGCTGAGGTCACTTCCGCGCTACTGCCTAGTTCTGGCTTCGTAACGTCACTGATGGTGACTTAACTCAAGTCTCCTAATAATTAGAATACTCTTGGTACTATAACCAGGAATATTATACAATACCATTTCAATACAAAATGAATAAAGGCTAATTTCTCTAAATAAGTGAATACTATAGAATGGTTCATTATACAAAACTATGAACAAAGATGTCCGCCATTTTGTGACTCAGACTTGCTAATCCCCAGAGGAATGCGCGTTGAGCGGTCAGGTCCTTACCCGACTTCTGGAACCTTCTGGATAATTCTTACAACAGCCTAGTTTGTTACACTGGTAGTAACAGTTGGTGTCCTGGTAGTAACAGTTGGTGTCCTGGTAGTAACAGTTGGTGTCCTGGTAGTAACAGTTGGCGTCCTGGTAGTAACAGTTGGTGTCCTGGTAGTAACAGTTGGTGTCCTGGTAGTAACAGTTGGTGTCCTGGTAGTAACAGTTGGTGTCCTGGTAGTAACAGTTGGTGTCCTGGTAGTAACAGTTGGTGTCCTGGTAGTAACAGTAGTTGGTGTCTTGGTAGTAACAGTAGTTGGTGTCCTGGTAGTAACAGTAGTTGGTGTCCTGGTAGTAACAGTAGTTGGTGTCCTGGTAGTAACAGTAGTTGGTGTCCTGGTAGTAACAGTAGTTGGTGTCCTGGTAGTAACAGTTGGTGTCCTGGTAGTAACAGTTGTTGGTGTCCTGGTAGTAACAGTTGTTGGTGTCCTGGTAGTAACAGTAGTTGGTGTCCTGGTAGTAACAGTAGTTGGTGTCCTATAGTAACAGTTGGTGTCCTGGTAGTAACAGTTGGTGTCCTGGCAGTAACAGTTGGTGTCCTGGTAGTAACAGTTGGTGTCCTGGTAGTAACAGTTGGTGTCCTGGTAGTAACAGTTGGTGTCCTGGTAGTAACAGTAGTTGGTGTCCTGGTAATAACAGTTGGTGTCCTGGTAGTAACAGTTGGTGTCCTGGTAGTAACAGTTGGTGTCCTGGTAGTAACAGTTGGTGTCCTGGTAGTAACAGTTGGTGTCCTGGTAGTAACAGTTGGTGTCCTGGTAGTAACAGTTGGTGTCCTGGTAGTAACAGTTGGTGTCCTGGTAGTAACAGTTGGTGTCCTGGTAGTAACAGTTGGTGTCCTGGTAGTAACAGTTGGTGTCCTGGTAGTAACAGTTGGTGTCCTGGTAGTTACAGTTGGTGTCCTGGTAGTAACAGTTGTTGGTGTCCTGGTAGTAACAGTTGGTGTCCTGGTAGTAACAGTTGGTGTCCTGGTAGTAACAGTAGTTGGTGTCCTGGTATTAACAGTTCGCGTCCTGGTAATTAAGTTGGTGATCAAGTGGGCGTGCGTGCGCGCGTGTCCGCCTCGGGAACTCTCGTCCTGGTGATCGTCAAGTTAGAGGTACCAGAAGAAGGAGAGTTTCGTGGAATGAAGGAACTCAATTAATCAAAACTTATACTGTAAAGATGTTAATCATTATTAAATTATCAAACTGGTTGTAAATTACAATAAATAGTTTTAAAAGAGTGCAGCAATTGTGTACAATGTTCGTTGTGTGTTCTCAGGGAGCACCAACTGGGTGTACAACCCTGAGAGAGGCTTCTACCACCACACTGAGACTCTCTCCTCCGCCTGGGCACCTCTCACCAGCACTCAGCTCCGCCAGTATGTCTCCGCTAACTACTCTCTCATCTTTAGGTACGTGGTCCTTGTTGTGTCCCTAACACTCACACACACACACACACACACCTCCTCCAATGGGAGGACCAAGGATAGTAGTAGCAGTAATATATAATCCTCCACCAAATGACAGAAGACCCAGTCAAGAGTACGAAAGCAACAACATGGCAGTTAACACTATAATTGAGAGGGCAGCCTCTTCTGCCTGTAGAAATAGATCCCACCTGCTCATCATGGGGGACTTCAATCACGGCAGGATTGATTGGGAGAACAAGGAACCGCATGGAGGCGAGGATACGTGGAGAGCCAAACTACTGGAGGTGGCGACTAGAAACTTCTTAACCCAGCATGTCAGTGAACCCACAAGGATGAGAGGAAATGACGAACCAGCGAGACTCGACCTGGTTTTCACCCTGAACGACTCTGACATAAGAGAAATCAGTTTTGAGGACCCAGTAGGAATGAGCGACCACAGTGTATTGGTGTTTGAGTACCTGATTGAAGAAGGGTTATTGAACTCGAGGAGGGATACCGAAACCAAAAGGTTAGCATACCGAAAGGGAAACTATGAGGAGATAAGAAAATGCCTAGCAGATATAGCATGGGAAACAGAGCTCAGGGAAAAGACGGCCCAAGATATGATGGAATACATCACGCAAAAATGCAAGGATGCAGCAAACAAGTTTGTCCCAGTCCAAAAGGAAAACAGTGAAATGAAGATGAGAAACCCATGGTTTAATCAGAGATGTAGGCTAGCTAAGCAGCAAAGTAAAAGGGCATGGATAAACTATAGGAATAACAGGACACTGGAGAGCAGAGAAAGATACCAGAATGCCAGGAAGGAATATGTTAGGATGAGAAGAGAGGCAGAAAGACAATACGAAAATGACATCGCAAGCAAGGCAAAGACTCAGCCTAAATTGCTGCATAGCCACGTCAGGAGAAAAACAACAGTAAAGGAACAGGTTATGAAATTAAGGTTAGGGGCATAAGGATTCTCTACAAACGACAAGGAAGTGTGTGAGGAACTGAATAAGAAATTCCAAGAGGTCTTCACCTTAGAGCAAGGAGAAATCCGAGAGATAAGAGAGGGAATAGCTAACCAGGAACCACTGGAAGAGTTTGAGATTACCAGCGGGGAAGTAAGGAAGTGTTTACTAGAATTGGATGTGACAAAGGCTATAGGCCCAGATGGAATCTCCCCTTGGATACTAAAGGAAGGAGCAGAAGAACTGTGCCTCCCGCTCTCCATGGTGTATAACAAATCACTGGCAACAGGGGAACTGCCAGAAATTTGGAAAGCAGCTAACGTAGTCCCGATATACAAGAAAGGGGATAGACAGGAGGCACTGAATTACAGACCAGTATCCCTAACCTGCATACCATGCAAGATGATGGAGAAGATTGTGCGAAGAAAGCTAGTGGAGCACCTGGAGCGAAAGAACTTTGTAACACAGCATCAACATGGATTCAGGGATGGCAGGTCCTGCCTCACAGGGTTACTTGAATTCTACGACCAGGCAACAAAAATAAGGCAAGAAAGAGAAGGGTGGGCAGACTGCATATTTTTGGATTGTCAGAAAGCCTTTGACACAGTGCCACACTAGAGGCTAGTGAAAAAACTGGAGATGCAGGCTGGAGTGAAAGGGAAGGTACTCCGTGGGATACAGGAGTACCTAAGTAACAGGAGACAACGAGTCAGTGTGATGGGTGAGGTCTCAGATTGGCGAGACGTTACGAGTGGAGTACCGCAGGGGTCAGTCCTTGGATCTATACTGTTTCTGATATATGTAAATGATCTTCCAGAGGGTATAGAATCGTTTCTCTCAATGTTTGCCGATGATGCAAAAATTATGAGGAGGATTGAAACTGAGGACGATAGTAGGAGGCTACAAGATGACCTAGACAGACTGAGTGAATGGTCCAACAAATGGCTGTTGAAGTTCAACCCGAGTAAATGCAAAGTAATGAAACTAGGTGGTGGAAATAGGAGCCAAACACAGGATACAGAATAGGAGATGAAGTACTTAATGAAACGAACAGAGAGAAAGATCTAGGAGTTGATATCACACCAAACCTGTCTCCTGAAGCCCACATAAAAAGAATAACGTCTGCGGCATATGCGAGGCTGGCTAACATCAGAAAAGCGTTCAGGAACCTGTGTAAGGAATCATTCA
>NW_025560208.1:0-12693 GCF_020424385.1 Procambarus clarkii | reverse complement strand
GTTAACGGATGGAATGCATTAGGCAGTGATGTGGTGGAGGCTGACTCCATACACAGTTTTAAATGTAGTTATGATAGAGCCCAGTAGGCTCAGGAATCTGTACACCAGTTGATTGACAGTTGAGAGGCGGGACCAAAGAGCCAAAGCTCAACCTCCGCAAGCACAAATATTTGAGTACACACACACACACACACACACACACACACACACACACACACACACACACACACACACACACACACACACACACACACACACACACACACACAAGCATAAGAGTAAACTGGAAAAGGTTCAAAGGTTTGCCACCAGACTAGTACCCGAGCTGAGAGGTATGAGCTACGAGGAGAGACTACGGGAATTGAACCTCACTTCGTTGGAAGACAGAAGAGTTAGGGGGGACATGATCACCACATTCAAGATTCTCAAGGGAATCGACAGGGTTTATAAAGACAGGCTATTTAACACAAGGGGCACACGCACTAGGGGACACAGGTGGAAACTGAGTGCCCAAATGAGCCACAGAGATATTAGAAAGAACTTTTTTAGTGTCAGAGTGGTTGACAAATGAAATGCATTAGGAAGCAATGTGGTGGAGGCTGACTCCATACACAGTTTCAAGCGTAGATATGATAGAGCCCAATAGGCTCAGGAACCTGTACACCAGTTGATTGACGGTTGAGAGGCGGGACCAAAGAGCCAGAGCTCAACCCTCGCAAGCACAACTAGGTGAGTACAACTAGGTGAGTACACACACACACAATAACATACACACACACACACACACACACACACACACACACACACACACACACACACACACACACACACACACACACACACACACACACACACACACACACAGGGATAAACTATTCAACACTGGCGGGACTCGAGCAAGGGAACACAGGTGGAAACTGAGTACCCACATGAGCCACAGGGACGTTAAAAGGAACTTTTTCAGTGTCAGAGTAGTTAACGGATGGAATGCATTAGGCAGTGATGTGGTGGAGGCTGACTCCATACACAGTTTTAAATGTAGATATGATAGAGCCCAGTAGGCTCAGGAATCTGTACACCAGTTGATTGGCAGTTGAGAGGCGGGACCAAAGAGCCAAAGCTCAACCCCCGCAACCACAAATTGGTGAGTACAAATAGGTGAGTACACACAATCACATACACACACACACAATCACATACACACACACACACACACACACACACATGCACACACACACACACACACACACACACACACACACACACACACACACACACACACACACACACACACACACACACACACACACACACACTCACAATCACACACACACACACTCACAATGTCTCACACACACTCACAATGTCTCACACACACTCACAATGTCTCACACACCACACACACACACACACACACACACACACACACACTCACAATCACATACACACACACACTCACAATCACATACACAAATCACAATCACATACACAAATGTGTATGTGATTTATGTGCAACACCAAATCTTGCCGGTGAAATCTTTCTAAGGTCTGTATGGCTTATTTGGACACTCAATTTCCACCTGTGTTCTCAGGTGCGTGTGCCCCTTGTGGCAAATAGTCTGTCTTTATTTACCCTATCAATGCCTCTGAGAATCTTGTATGTGGTGATCATGTCCCCTATAACTCTTGAAACTTGTGCAAGGAATCGTTCAGGACCCTGTGCACCACTTATGTCACCACCAATCCTGGAATACGCAGCTCCAGCCTTTATTCCAGGATTCAGAGTCCTAGAGTCCATATCTAGTTAAACACAAGACAAAGAGAAGATTCAGCGGTATGCCACCAGGCTCGTCCCGGACCTGAGAGGTATGAGATAAAGGAGCTGAACCTCACGTTCCTGGAAAACAGAAGAGTAAGGGGAGACATTATAACCACCTACAAAATTCTCAGGGGAAATGACAGGGTGGACAAAGACAAACTCTTCAGCACGGGTGGGACACGAACAAGGGGACACAGGTGGAAAGTTAGTACCCAGATGAGCCACAGAGACGATAGAAAGAATTTTTTCAGTATCAGAGTAGTTAATAAATGGTATACACTAGAAAGTGATGTAGTGGAGGTTGACTCCATACACAGTTTCAAATGTAGAGATGATAGAGCCCAGTAGGCTCAGGAATCTGTATATCAGTACATTGACAGTTGAGAGGCGGGACCAACGAGCCAGATCTCAACTCCCACAAGCACAACTAGGTGAGTACACATATATTAACCTCTATCCTGCGGCTTCTGAGATTAATGGAGTCATGGAAGAGATAGACCAGGAAACACGGCTCCTCCTCCTCGTATCTCCTCCCGGGGTGACCACGGGGAGACGCCAGCTGGCCACTCAGAACCCAGCCATCACACTCAGAACCCAGCCATCACACTCAGAACCCAGCCATCACACTCAGAACCCAGCAATGACACTCAGAAATCAGCCATGACACTCAGAACCCAACCATCACATTCAGAACTCAGTCATCGCACTCAAAACCCACCCATCATACTCAGAACCCAGCCATCACATTCAGAACCCAGCCATCACATTCAGAACCCAGCCATCACACTCAGTACCCAGCCATCAAACTCAGAACCCAGCCATCATATTCAGAACCCAACCATCACACTCAGAATCCAGCCATCACACTCAGAACCCAGCCATCACACTCAGAACCCAGCAATCACAATCATAACTCAACTATCATACTCAGAACCCAGCCATCACACTCAGAATCCAGGCATCACACTCAGAACCCAACCATCACACTCAGAATCCAGCCATCACACTCAGAACCCAGCCATCACACTGAGAACCCAGTCAACACAATCAGAACCCACTCAGAACCCAATCAGAACCTAGCCATCACACTTGGAACCCCGCTATCAATCTCAAAACCCAGCAATGACACTCAGAAACTAGAAATCACACTCAGAACCCAGAATCACATTCAGAACTCAGGCATCGCACTCAAAACCCAGCCATCACACTCAGAACCCAGCCATCACACTCAGAACCCAGCCATCACATTCGGAACCTAGCCATCACACTCAGAACCCAGCCATCACACTCAGAACCCAGCCATCACATTCGGAACCTAGCCATCACACTCAGAACCCAACCATCACATTCAGAACCCAGTCACACTAGGAACCCAACTATCACCTTCAGAACCCACTGATCTCACACAGGATCCAACCATCACACTCAGAACCCAGCCATCACACTCAGAATCCAGAATCACATTCAGAACACAGGCATCGCACTCTAAACCCAGCCATCACACTAAGAACCCAGCCATCACACTCAGAACCCAGCCATCAAAATTAGAACCCAGCCATCACACTCAGAATCCAGCCATCACTTTCAGAACCCAACCATCAATTCAGAACCCCACAATCACACTCAGAACCAAGCCATCCTATTCAGAACCCAGCCATCACACTTAGAACCAAGCCATCACACTCAGAACACAGTCATCACACTCAGAACCCAGCCTTCACACTCAGAACCCAGTTATCACATTCAGAACCCAGCCATCAAACACTGAACCCAGCCATCACACTCAGAACCCAACTATCACATTCAGAACCCAGCTATTACACTCAGAACCCAACCATCACATTCAGAACCCAGCCATCACACTCAGAACCCAGCTATCACACTCAGAACCCAGCCATCACATTCATAACTCAACTATCATACTCGGAACCCAGCCATCACACTCAGAACCCAGCCATCACACTCAGAACCCAGCCATCACACTCAGAACCCAGCCATCACACGAAGAATCCAGCCATCACACGAAGAACCCAGTCATGACAATCAGAACCCACTCAGAACCCAATCAGAACACAGCAATCACACTCGAAACCCCGATATCACACTCAAAACCCAGCAATGACACTCAGAAAGTAGAAATCACACTCAGAACCCAGAATCACATTCAGAACTCAGGCTTCGCACTCAAAGCCCAGATATCACATACAGAACCCAGCCATCACTTCAGAACCCAGCCATCACACTCAGAACCAAGCCATCACATTCAGAACCCAGCCTTCACATTCAGAACCCAGCCATCACACTCAGAACCCAGCCATCACATTCAGAACCCAGCCATCACACTCAGAACCCAACCATCACATTCAGAACCCAGTCATTACACTCAGAATCCAGCCATCACACTCAGAACCCAGCAATCACACTCAGAACCCAGCCATCACACTCAGAACCCAGCCATCACACTCAGAACCCAGCTATCACACTCAGAACCCAACCATCACACTCAGAACCCAGCTCTCACATTCAGAACCCAGCCATCACACTCAGTACCCAGCTATCACACTCAGAACCCAACCATCTCACTCAGAACCCAGCCATCACACTCAGAACCCAGCAATCACACTCAGAACCCAGCCATCACACTCAGAACCCAACCATCACACTCAGAACCCAGCCATCACACTCAGAACCCAGTCATCACACTCAGAACCAAGTCAGCCTGAGGGCAGGTTGGGCAAGCCTAGCCTGAGGACAGGATGGACAACCCTAGCCTGAGAACCAGTTGGGCAAGCCTAGCCTGAGGACAGGATGGGGAACCCTAGCCTGAGGACAAGTTGGGCAACCCTAGCCTGAGGGCAGGATGGGCAACCCTAGCCTGAGGACAGGATGGACAACCCTAGCCTGAGGACAGGATGGACAACCCTAGCCTGAGGACAGGATGGACAACCCTAGCCTGAGGACAGGATGGACAACCCTAGCCTGAGGACAGGATGAGTATCTCTAGCCTGAAGACAAGTTGGGCAACCCTAGCCTGAGGACCGGTTGGGCAACCCTCGCCTGAGGACAGGATAATCAACCCTAGCCCGAGGACCGGTTGGGCAATCCTAGCCTGAGGACAGAATAAGCAATCCTAACCTGAGGTCAGGATGAGCAACCCTAGCCTGAGGACAGAATGAACAATCCTAGCCTGAGGATAGGATGATCAACCCTAGCCTGAGAACAGGTTGAAAGCTTTGCGGGAATCATTTGTTTGACGTATGTTATGAATTTTAATCGTAAATGGGTAAGGTTTCGTCAGGCAGATAACACGTAGGACAGCCAAGAATATAACAGTATCCATAACTTAGTGTACAGCAGGAGTGCACCGAACAGGAGACTGGTGTAAGAGTTTCTTAGGATTGTAATTTCGAATACGTTTTGTATCGTGGGAGTACATCGGATTGGGATTAGTGTACACATCGACGTGGAGGGTTATAGTTTCGGACAGGTGTTGTAGTCCTCATACCAGCACACAGACTGGAACTGGTGTACAGGAGGAAGGAATGATACGAATTTTTGATAGATTTTGTACTTACGCTAGAGTGTGAACTGAGCTAGAATTGTTGTCCAGAGGGAAGGGACGGTACAGGTTTCGAAACAGCTTTAGACGTACCTGTTGGAGTACAAAAAACATGGATTAGAAAACGGGAGAGAGGAGAGATTAAGGTTATTGTCCAATAATTTTGTCATCTATAGAGGTTTCTGAATCACATCATGTTGAAATCACATCATGCTGAATCACATCATGTTGAAATCACATCATGCTGAATCACATCAGTCAGGCGCAGACAGTCGCAGTGAGAGGGTGTGTTAGCCGGAGTTCCTGAGTGTAGTTATATTATCATAACAATATGGAAGTTGTGGTGAAGGATCTGATGAGTCTGGTTGGGGCTCTGAGGACAGAGTTGGACTCTTTACGGGAGGAGGTACGACAGCTGAAACAACAACAAGAAGGAACGAAGGAGGAGACCAATAGCAAAAAGACCTCATCTTGGAAAGTTGTAATGGACAGGGGTCTAAAGAAGACTTTGATAAAGCCGCCTACAGACGCCCTAAGAACGTCTAATTCATTTGCCGCATTGGAGGACGAGTGCTGTGGTGCGACTGTGGATCACGCAAAAGGAAAAGCAACGAAGAGCAACGAAGCGCACGCCCCTAAGAGAGTAAAGGAAGTACCTAAGCAAACTTTAGTTGTGGGAGATTCCAAGATAAGGTATTTGGATAGAATGTTTTGTGCTAGAGATAGGAGGAACAGGTTAAGGGTTTGCTATCCCGGAGCTGGTATTGGTGATATTATAAACAACATGAATGATATTATGGCTGGAAATGGGAACAATCCCATTATTTGCATTAGCGTGGGAGGAAATGATGTTGGTCGAGTTAGGAGTGAGGAACTGATACAGAGGTATAAAACAGACATTGAAATAGTTAGAAAAAAGGGGGGAATCCCGGTCATATGTGGCATTCTTCCAAGAAAGGGAGTGGGAAATGAATGGATGTTGAGGGCACTTGGTGTCAATTGCCGGCTGGAAAGATATTGCAAATCAAATGCAATATCTTTCATAGACAACTGGGAACACTACAATGAAAGAAATGAAATGTATGCTCGCGATGTATGCTCGCGATGGGGTGCATCTATCGAGGGCTGGGGTTGTTGTTGTTGTGAACTCGTTGGAACCAGTGGTTAGAGGCTTTTGTTTGGGTTTAAACTGTTAGTAGATAGTGGTATGGGAATCGATTTGGAGGAAGGAGGTAATAAAAGTATGTGTTTGTGGGAGAAAGGAATTTGCAAAATGATCAGGAAAAGAGAAGAGCCTCAAAATAACAATTCACTTAAAGTATATTACACTAACAGTAGAAGTCTAAGAAATAAAATAAACGATTTAAATGCTCTTGTCTGCACAGGAAAAATAGATATTATTGCACTTACCGAAACGTGGATGAATGTAGAAAATAGAGAGCTATTAGCTGAATATCAAATAAATGGATTTAAACTATTTCACACAGATAGATATATTAGAAGAGGAGGGGGAGTAGCCATATATGTTAGGGACAATTTGAAATGTAGTCTCAAAGAGGGAATCAAAACTGAGCCACATACAGAAACTATTTGGATAGAATTAAAGGAAAAAGCAAATAGCATTATTAATGGAGTTAATAATGCTATATTGATATAGCATTATGCTATAATGATATAGGCCACCAAATTTAGACAGAATGGAAGCAAAGCATCTATGGGATGAAATATCTAGGGCAACTAGATCTAACAGTATTTATGTCATGGGTGACTTTAATTTTAGTGGTATAAACTGGTTGAACAAAACAGGGAATAATGAAGCAGAAGATTTTCTAGAATTAATTGACGATTGCTTTCTTACGCAACACATTAAGGAACCAACGCGGGGAAATAATATTTTAGATTTATTGTTAACTAACAGGGAAACACAAATTAAGGACATGGGAATAGGGAGTGAGCTAGGGAACAGTGATCATAAAGAAATCAGATTTAGCATTCAATGGAATAGATCTGTAGGAGAAAGTTCTGTTAAAGTGCCTAATTTTCGAAAAGCTGATTTCAATAGCCTAAGAAATGTTTTGGGTCAAATAGATTGGAACGTGTTGGGTATGAGTTGTGGGCCGGTATTGGAGCTAGACATTAACCCATCGATAGGTGACGTAAAAGGGGTATTCGATGTGGATTCAAAATATAACCTATTTAAAAATATTCTAAGGAAAGCCCAGGAATGTAGTATACCATATAAATTGAATAGATCGAATACTAATGATCCAAAGTGGATAACAAAGGATCTGAAGAACCTTATAGGTAAAAAGAGAGCGTGGTACAAAAGGATTAATAATGGGGAAGTCTGTTTAGAACAGAAATTCGTACAACTGGTTAGAAATACTAAAAGGAAATAAGGAAAGCAAAAAGAAACTATGAAGTTCGCATAGCAGAGCAAGCAAAAACAAATCCTAAAGGGTTTTTCCAATTATACCAGACAAATATTAGGGAAAGGATAGGTCCATTAAAAACTGAGACAGGTCAAATAACAGATAGTAATGAAGAGATGAATAGTGTTTTTAATAAATATTTTATATCTGTATTTACTAAAGAGGAACTTAACAATATGCCTTCAGCCGAACAAATCTATGTGGGTGGGGACGAGGACTGGTTGACGAGTTTAACAGTTACTAGGGAGGATGTTCTTAAACAAATAGTAAAACTCAAACCAAACAAATCCCCAGGGCCGGATGAAATGTTTGCCAGGGTGCTTAAAGAATGCAAAGAGGAACTTTGCGACCCACTGTCTACCATATTTAATAAATCAATAGAGTCAGGCAGAGTGCTAGAGTTATGGAAAGTTGCTATTGTGATACCAGTTTTTAAGAAATGAGATAGATCACTTGCGTCAAACTATCGACCAATTAGCCTAACGTCTATTGTGGGAAAGTTACTCGAATCTATAATTGCAAATAAAATTCGTCTTCATCTTCAAAAACATAAATTAATAATTGAGTCGCAACATGGTTTTATAAATGGCCGTTCATGATTAACAATTTTTTTATCTTTTTATTCTAGCATAGTAGAGGCAGTTGATAGTGGTAAGGATTGTGATGTTGTGTACCTTGACATTAGCAAAGCTTTTGATACAGTGCCACATGAAAGACTGATTAAAAAGTTAGAGGATCATGATATTGGGGGTGCTATATTAAGCTGGATTAGGGCATGGCTATACCAAAGGAAACAAAGAGTTAGTATAAATGGAGTCAAGTCAGAGTGGGAAAATGTTGTAAGTGGAGTGCCTCAAGGCTCTGTCCTGGGACCTCTGTTGTTTATAATATAAATAAATGATTTAGATTCAGGTTTGAGTAGCAACATTTGCAAATTTGCCGATGATACAAAAATCGGTAGGGAAATTAATACGGGACAAGACTCACTATCTCTTCAAGTTGATCTAAATAGGGTTTTGAAATAGTCAAAGGATTAGCAGATGCAGTTTAATGCTGATAAATGAAAAGTTCTGAGGCTAGGTAATGATGACAGAGTTACAGGATACGAGCTAGATGGTGTTGAGATTGCGAAGTCGGATTGCAAAAGGGATCTGGGAGTTAAAAAGAGAGCTTGGTACAAAAGGATTAAGAATGGGGAAGTCACGTTAGAACAGGAATTCATACAACTGGTTAGAAATGTTAAAAAAGAGATTAGGAAAGCAAAAATAAACTATGAAGTTCGCATAGCAGAGCAAGCAAAGTCAAATCCTAAAGGGTTTTTTCAGTTATATCGAACTATGACTAGGGAAAGGATAGGTCCATTAAAATCTGAGACAGGTCAAATAACGGATAATGACAAGGAGATGAGTAGTATTTTTAACAAATATTTTATATCTGTATTTACTAAAGAAGAACTTAACAATATGCCTTCAGCCGAACAAGTCTATGTGGGTGGGGATGAGGACAGGTTGACTAGTTTAGCAGTTACCAGGGAGGATGTAATGAAACAATTAGAAAAACTAAAACCAAACAAATCCCCAGGGCCGGATGAAGTGTTTGCCAGGGTGCTTAAAGAATGCAAAGAGGAGCTTTCCGAGCCACTGTCTACCATATTTAATAAATCAATTGAGACAGGCAGAGTGCCAGAGTCATGGAAGGTAGCTAATGTGGTACCAATTTTTAAGAAAGGAGATAGATCACTTGCGTCAAACTATCGGCCAATTAGCCTAACGTCTATTGTGGGAAAGTTACTTGAATCAATAATTGCAAATACAATTCGTCTCCATCTTGAAAAACATAAATTAATAAATGAGTCGCAACATGGTTTTACAAATGGCCGTTCATGTTTAACAAATTTGCTAACTTTTTATTCCAGCATAGTTGAGGCAGTTGATAGTGGTAAGGATTGCGAAGTTGTGTACCTTGACTTTAGCAAAGCTTTTGATACTGTGCCACATGAAAGACTGATTAAAAAGATAGAGTCTCATGGTATTGGGGGTGCTATATTAAGCTAGATTAGGGCATGGCTATACCAAAGGAAACAAAGAGTTAGTATAAATGGAATCAATTCAGAGTGGGAAAATGTTGTAAGTGGAGTGCCTCAAGGCTCTGTCCTGGGACCTTTGTTATTTATAATAAATATAAATGATTTGGATTCAGGTTTGGGTAGCAACATTTGCAAATTTGCCGATGATACGAAAATCGGTAGGGAAATTAATTCGGAGGAGGACTCACTATCACATCAAGTTGATCTAGATAGGGTTTTGAAATGGTCAAAGGATTGGCAGAAGCAGTTTAATGCTGATAAATGTAAATGTAAAACCTATAATGTTCTTCAAATTCTTTGTTATCCACTTTGGGTCATTGGTATTCGATCTATTCAATTTGTATGGTATACTACGTTCCTGTGCTTTGTTTAGAATATTCTTAAATAAGTTATATATTGAATCCACATCGAAATCCCCATTTATGTCACCTATCGCTGGGTTCATGTCTCGCTCCAAGACCGGCCCCCACCCCATACCCAAGACTTTCCAATCAATTTGACCCAAAAAATTTCTAAGGCTATTAAAATCAGCTTTTCGAAAATCTGGCACTTTAACAGAATTTTCTCCTACAGGCCTATTCCATTCTATGCTAAATCTGATTTCTTTGTGATCACTGTTCCCTAGCTCACTCCCTATTTCGATGTCATTAATTTGTGTTTCCCTGTTAGTTAACACTAAATCTAAAATACTATTTTCCCGTGTTGGTTCCTTAATGTGTTGCGTAAGAAAGCAATCGTCAATTAATTCTAGAAAATCTTCTGCTTCACTATTCCCTGTTTTGTTCAACCAGTTTATTCCACTAAAATTAAAGTCACCCATGACGTAAATACTGTTATATCTAGATGCCCTAGATATTTCATCCCATAGATGCTTTGCTTCCTTTCTGTCTAAATTTGGTGGCCTATATATAACTCCTATTATAATATTATTTGCTTTTTCGTATAATTCTATCCAAATAGTTTCTGTGTGTGGCTCAGTTTTGATTCCCTCTTTGAGACTACATTTCAAATTGTCCCTAACATATATGGCTACTCCCCCTCCTCGTTTAATATATCTATCTGTGTGAAATAGTTTAAATCCATTTATTTGATATTCAGCTAATAGTTCTCTATTTTCTACATTCATCCACGTTTCGGTAAGTGCAATAATATCTATTTTTTCTGTGCAGACAAGAGCATTTAATTCGTTAATTTTATTTCTTAGACTTCTACTGTTAGTGTAATATACCTTAAGTGAATTGTTATTTTGAGGCCCTTCTCTTTCCCTGATCATTTTGCCAGTTCCTTTCTCCCACAAACACGTACTTTTATTATCTCCTTCCTCCAAATCAATTCCCATACCTCTATCAGCTAACAGTTTAAACCCAAACATACACCTCTAACCACTTCTTCCAACGAGTTCGCAACAGCAACAACCCCAGCTCTCGATAGATGCACCCCATCACGAGCATACATTCCATTTCATCCATAGAAGTGTTCCCAGTTGTCTATGAAAGATATTGCATTTGATTTGCAATATCTTTCCAGCCGGCAATTGACACCAAGTGCCCTCGATATCCATTCATTTCCTACTCCCTTTCTTGGAAGAATGCCACATATGATCGGGATTTCCTCCCTTGCTCCTAACTAATTCAATGGCTGTCCTGAATCTCTGTATTAGTTCCTCACTCCTAACTCGTCCAACATCATTACCCCCTGCACTAATACATATAATGGGTTTGTTTCCATTTCCTGTCATAATATCATTCATGTTTCCAACAATATCACCAATTCCAGCTCCCGGATAGCAAACCCTTAATCTGTTCCCCCTATCTCTGGCACAAAACGTTCTGTCTAAATACCTCACCTGGGAATCTCCCACAACCAAAATTCGCTTCGATTCTCCCTTTTCCTTTCGAGCAGTTTGAGGGACCTGCGCTGCAATGCTCCTCGTTACTTTGTCTTTGCCACCTCGTTGAACAACAGGTTCAACACAGCACTCGTCCTCTAATACGTCAAATGCGTTAAAAGTCCTTAGGTGTAGGCTATTAGTTGTCGGTTTTGCCAAGGTCTTCTTAAAACCCCTGCTTGCCAAGACGAGGACTTCTTAATACTGGTTTCGTCAGTCTTTCTTAATGAGGTCCCGTCAACACTGGCCTCCTCCTTCGTTTCCTCCCGAAGTCGTAGCCGTCGTACCTCCTCCCGCAGGGAATCCATCTCTGCTCTCAGAGCTTCAACCAGACTCACCAAATCTTTTACTAATCCTTCCATTATTGCAATAATAATGTTATTAGAAACAGAGCTCCAGCTAACACAACCTCTCACTGTGACTGCACCTGACTGACTGATCACCAAAATGATCATTAAAATTAAACTGCATCTGCCAATCCTTTGACCATTTCAAAACCCTATCTAGATCAACTTGAAGTGATAGTGAATCCTCCTCCGAATTAATTTCCCTACCGATTTTCGTATCATCGGCAAAAACAATCATATGTGGCATTCTTCCAAGAAAGGGAGTGGGAAATGTATGGATGTCTAGGGCACTTGGTGTCAATTGCCGGCAGGAAAGATATTGCAAATCAAATGCAATATCTTTCATAGACAACTGGGAACACTTCTATGGAAGAAATGGAATGTATGCTCGTGATGGGGTGCATCTATCGAGGGCTGGGGTTGTTGCTGTTGCGAACTCGTTGGAACCAGTGGTTAGAGGGTGTTTGTTTGGGTTTAAACTGTTAGTAGATAGTGGTATGGGAATTGATTTGGAGGAAGGAGGTAATAAAAGTACGTGTTCGTGGGAGAAAAGAATTGGCAA
>NW_025560207.1:0-35873 GCF_020424385.1 Procambarus clarkii | reverse complement strand
CACCTCGGCTGGATGACGAGTGGGGTGAATGTCATTACCACCTAAGTATATGATAGTTAGGTGGTGAGGCCACTCTAACGCAGGTGTTAGGGTGGTGTTATTGTAAAAGTTGTGAGCTGTTGCTCCTGGTGACCTAAAGATTCTCACCTCGGTGTGAGGTATAGGTCTAAGTGTTGTGGGTAATTGGCTATGACCCACTAAAGCCACTTTATACATGAGATAAAAGTAGCAATATGTTAGTGTGATCTAGGCTAACTGATGTGTTACAATGTTAGTTGACACAATTGATTAAATAGTTAGTCTAGCTTCTATCACACAAGGATTAGTTATTAATGGTTAATATTTTAATTATAAATTTAATGCCTATCCGGTTCGAAGGACCATAATGTGGGATATTTGGGTTTGATTCTGATTAATTAATAATTAAAGTAGTAAATTAAATTACGAAGGACCACCCGCTTTTAAAGTAAAGAGGGAAACTGAGAATTTCAGATCATCAGATAAAATTCTAGAGAAAACCAGTGACTATGGACATGACTAGAAAGTATGATCATGAGAATAATTAATGGGCTGTATTATTAAAACCAAACCTCAAACACCTACATTGGGGGGTTATTACTGGAGGTCAGTACGTCCAGGAATCAGTGTGGTTCGTTCACTAATTCTATTAATAATAATCTAATCCTATAATTAATGTAGAATATAATATTATTCATACAAAGAAGAACATGAATATGAGCATAATAATGAATTACAGTAAATCACACATTATGTTGAAAACATTCTGAATGTATCAAATTGCAATGTTATGAGTAAAAGAAATAAGCCTTAGCTGGTAATAGATTCCTTTAGATAACCCTGGCAGTCCTCTTAATCTCCAAGTCTGGTACACCGACGTCTGACACGGTTAACATGGAGAAGACAGCATGAGGAATTCGTCTCTCGAGCTGCAAAATAAATAACTACCAGTAGCAATTGATTTAACTACTCAATACATATTCAAGATTATTGATATCTACAGAGAAATTTCTAATCACCTGTTATTAGGTGTTGTCATGCCGCGTGACGCGCAATCACCCCGCTATTATTAAACCTGTAAATGATGCATCAAATAAAAGGTACTTAGCTGTGGGCACTGTGTAAGTATTAAGATTGCCGTAATTTCGCATCCCAGGCTCCGGTGAACCTATCCTGGATTGATGCGTTTCAAGTTGGCTGATCACGTGTCGTCAGGAACCAAGTCTAGGGGTCCCTTATTTAACACCAGCACTAGTTGAAGATATTATCTGCAAGGTCGTTCACGCCTCACAGTGGCGGCTTTCATCTGTAGATAGACACACGTGTCCTATTTGCTGGACAATGGCGTCTTTTGTGCGTACGTTAAGCGCAGGTCTGCCTCTCTCCGGTTCCCCACGTGTACGCGCACCGACTCCCTCACCGAGTGTGTATGGCGTCGCGTCCCTCCCCCCACGCCGAGTCGACGTTCATTACACAAATTATTGGCATGAACATTAATATTTCTCGCATTCGCGCTTGAAACTCTAAAGACTGGACGGGTTTATTATTTAGAGGAACGAAATATTATTATTTAACTATTTAAGAATAGTAAAGATACAAGGGAGAGGAATTAATGTCTCCCCATAGCATTCATTGATGACGTTAACACTATCGCGAGGTAGACGGTATAATTCTAACGCTCTATTCGGCTTTTAGTTAGAGAACAATTCGTCTGCAATCAGTTGTCATACAGAATGCCTTAATTATGGAGAATCGTATTTAATTCTCACACAAATTGTATATAATGTGTTTTACTGTAAAGAAATCTGACGCAATACTAGCGTTAGATGACGTAAGAATTCTAGCCTAATGCACAGATGAATTATTAGTACAGGAGAATTCTACGAGTTGTTAATTTTACTTATTACAATATTAATATGATTAGTAATAAGTAATGAGAATACAACAATGTTGTATTCGATGTTGGAAATATCCAACAGCTGGTGGTGAGTGGTGATATTGGTATTGTGTGTGGTGATGCTGGTGTATGGTGATGCTGGTGGTGAAAGGTGATGCTTGTGGTGTATGGTGATGCTGGTGGAATATGGTGATGCTGGTTGTGTATGGTGATGCTGGTGGTGAGTGGTGATGCTGGTGGTGTGTGGTGGTGCTGGTGGTGAGAGGTGATGCTGGTGGTGAGTGGTGATGCTGGTGGTGAGTGGTGATGCTGGTGGTGAGTTGTGATGCTGGTGGTGTATGGTGATGCTGGTGGGGTATAGTGATGCTGGTTGTGTGTGGTGATGCTTGTGGTGAGTGGTGATGCTGGTGGTGTGTGGTGATGCTGGTGGTGTATGGTGATGCTGGTGGTCAGTAGTGATGCTGGTGGTGCGTGGTGATGCTGGTTGTGTATGGTGATACTGGTGGTGAGTGGTGATGCTGGTGGTGTATGGTGATGGAGTGTGGTGATGCTGGTTGGTGAGTGATGATGCTGGTTATGAGTGGTGATGCTGGTGGTGTGTGGTGATGCTTGTGGTGCGTGGTGATGCTGGTGGTGTGTGGTGATGCTGGTGGTGTAGAGTGATTCTGGTGGTGTGTGTTTATGGTGGAGGTGTGTGGTGATGCTGGTGGTGTATTGTGATACTGGTAATGTATGGTGATGCTAGTGGTGTGTGGTGATGCTGGTGGTGTATGGTGATGCTTGTGGTGTGTGGTGATGCTGGTGGTGTCTGGTGATGCTGGTGGTGTGTGGTGATGCTGGCGGTGTGTGGTGATGCTGGTGGTGTGTGGTGATACTGGTGGTGTGTGGTGATGCTGGTGGTGAGTAGTGATGCTGGATGTGTGTCGTGATGCTAGTAGTGAGTGGTGATGTGTGGTGATGCTGGTGGTGTGTGGTGATGCTGGTTATGAGTGGTGATGCTGGTATTGAGTGGTGATGCTGGTGGTGTGTGGTGATGCTGGTGGTGAGTGGTGATGCTGGTGGTGTGTGGTGATGCTGGTGGTGAGTGGTGATGCTGGATGTGTGTGGTGATGCTAGTAGTGAATGGTGATGCTGGTGATGTGTGGTGATGCTGGTGGTGTGTGGTGATGCTGGTGGTGTGTGGTGATGCTGGTTATGAGTGGTGATGCTGGTGGTGTGTGGTGATGCTAGTAGTGAGTGGTGATGCTGGTGGTGTATGGTGATGCTGGTATTGAGTGGCGATGCTGGTGGTGTGTGGTGATGCTGGTGGTGAGTGGTGATGCTGGTGGTGAGTGGTGATGCTGGTGGTGAGTGGTGATGCTAGTTATGAGTGGTGGTGCTGGTGGTGTGTGGTGATGCTGGTTGTGAGTGGTGATGTTGGTAGTGTATGGTGATGCTGGTGTATGGTGATGCTGGTGGTGTGTGGTGATGCTGGTGGTGAGTGGTGATGCTGGTGGTGTGTGGTGATGCTGGTGGTGAGTGGTGATGCTGGTGGTTTGTGGTGATGCTTGTGTATCGAGATGGTGGTGGTGAGAGGTGATGCTGGTGGTGTATGGAGATGCTGGTGATGTGTGGTGATGATGGTGGAGAGTGGTGGTGCTGGTGGTGAGTGGTGATGCTGGTGGTGAGTGGTGATACTGGTATTGTGTGTGGTGATGCTGGTGTATGGTGATGCTGGTGGTGTATGGTGATGCTTGTGGTGAAAGGTGATGCTGGTGGTGTATGGTGATGCTGGTGGTGAGTGGTGATGCTGGTGGTGTATGGTGATGCTGGTGGTGTATGGTGATGCTGGTGGTGTAAGGTGATGCTGGTGGTGTATAGTGATGCTGGTGGTGAGTGGTGATGCTGGTGGCGTGTGGTGATGCTGGTGGTGAGAGGTGATGCTGGTGGTGAGTGGTGATGCTGGTGGTGTGTGGTGATGCTGGTGGAGTGTGGTGATGCTGGTTGGTGAGTGGTGATACTGTGGTGTGTGGTGATGCTGGTGGTGTGTGGTGATGCTGGTTGGTGAGTGGTGATACTGTGGTGTGTGGTGATGCTGGTGGTGTGTGGTGGTGCTGGTTGTGAGTGGTGATGCTGGTGGTGTGTGGTGATGCTAGTGGTGTGTGGTGATGCTGGTAGTGTAGAGTGATTCTGGTGGTGTGTGTTTATGGTGGTGTGTGGTGATGCTGGTGGTGTATTGTAATGCTGGTAATGTATGGTGATGCTGATGGTGAGTGGTGATGCTAGTGGTGTGTGGTGACGCTGGTGGTATCTGGTGATGCTGGTGGTGTGTTGTGATGCTAGTGGTGTGTGGTGATGTTGGTGGTGTGTGGTGATTCTGGTGGTGTGTGGTGATACTGGTGGTGTGTGGTGATGCTGGTGGTGAGTGGTGATGCTGGATGTGTGTGGTGATGCTAGTAGTGAGTGGTGATGCTGGTGATGTGTGCTTATGCTGGTGGTGTGTGGTGATGCTGGTGGTGTGTGGTGATGCTGGTGATGAGTGGTGATGCTGGTTATGAGTGGTGATGCTGGTGGTGAGTGGTGATGCTGGTGGTGTGTGGTGATGCTGGTGGTGAGTGGTGATGCTGGTGGTGTGTGGTGATGCTGGTGGTGAGTGGTGATGCTGGTGGTGTGTGGTGATGCTTGTGATGTGTGGTGATGATGATGGAGAGTGGTGGTGCTGGTGGTGAGTGGTGATGCTGGTGGTGAGTGGTGATATTGGTATTGTGTGTGGTGATGCTGGTGTATGGTGATGCTGGTGGTGTATGGTGATGCTTGTGGTGTATGGTGATGCTGGTGGAGTATGGTGATGCTGGTTGTGTATGGTGATGCTGGTGGTGAGTGGTGATGCTGGTGGTGTACGGTGATGCTGGTGGTGTGTGGTAATGCTGGTTGTGAGAGGTGATGCTGGTGGTGAGTGGTGATGCTGGTGGTGAGTGGTGATGCTGGTGGTGAGTTGTGATGCTGGTGGTGTGTGGTGATGCTGGTGGGGTATAGTGATGCTGGTTGTGTGTGGTGATGCTTGTGGTGAGTATTGATGGTGGTGGTGTGTGGTGATGCTGGTGGTGTATGGTGATGCTGGTGGTCAGTGGTGATGCTGGTGGTGCATGGTGATGCTGGTTGTGTATGGTGGTACTGGTGGTGAGTGGTGATGCTGGTGGTGTATGGTGATGCTGGTGGAGTGTGGTGATGCTGGTTGGTGAGTGGTGATGCTGGTTATGAGTGGTGATGCTGTGGGTGTGTGGTGATGCTTGTGGTGTATGGTGATGCTGGTGGTGTATTGTGATGCTGCTGGTGTGTGGTAATTCTGGTGGTGTGTGGTGATGCTTGTGGTGTGTGGTATTTCTGGTGGTGTGTGTTTATGTTGGAGGTGTGTGGTGATGCTGGTGGTCTATTGTGATGCTGGTAATATATGGTGATGCTAGTGGTGTACTCACCTAATTGTACTCACCTAATTGTGCTTGCGGGGGTTGAGCTTTGGCTCTTTGGTCCCGCCTCTCAACTGTCAATCAACTGGTGTACAGATTCCTGAGCCTACTGGGCTCTATCATACCTACATTTGAAACTGTGTATGGAATCAGCCTCCACCACATCACTTCCTAGTGCATTCCATTTATTAACTACTCTGACACTGAAAAAAATCTTTCTAACGTCTCTGTGGCTCATCTGGGTACTAAGTTTCCACCTGTGTCCCCTTGTTCGTGTCCCACCCGTGCTGAAGAGTTTGTCTTTGTCCACCCTGTCAATTCCCCTGAGAATTTTGTAGGTGGTTATCATGTCTCCCCTTACTCTTCTGTTTTCCAGGGATGTGAGGTTCAGTTCCTTTAGCCTTTCCTCGTAGCTCAATCCTCTCAGTTCCGGGACGAGCCTGGTGGCATACCGCTGAATCTTCTCTAACTTTGTCTTGTGTTTAACTAGGTATGGACTCCAGGCTGGAGCTGCATACTCCAGGATTGGTCTTACATAAGTGGTATACAGGGTTCTGAAAGATTCCTTACACAAGTTTCTGAAGGCAGTTCTTATGTTGGCCAGTCTAGCATATGCCGCTGATGATATTCTTTTGAAGTGGGCCTCTGGGGACAGGTTCGGTGTGATATCAACCCCCAGATCCTTCTCTCTATTTGATTCCTGCAGGATTTCCCCTCCCAGATGATACCTTGTGTTCAGCCTCCTGCTCCCTTCGCCTAATTTCATCACCTTACACTTTCCAGAGTTGAACTTCAGCAGCCATTTTCTAGACCATTCCTCCAGTTTATCCAGGTCATCCTGTAGTCTCTGTCTATCTTCATCCGTCTTGATTCTTCTCATAATTTTTGCATCATCAGCAAACATCGAGAGGAATGAGTCTATGCCCTCTGGAAGATCGTTCACATATATTAGAAACAGGATGGGTCCAAGTACTGAGCCCTGTGGGACTCCGCTGGTGACATCTCGCCACTCTGATGTCTTCCCCCTCACCGTTACTCGCTGTTTCCTGTTGCTTAAGTACTCCCTTATCCACTGGAGCACCTTCCCTTTTTCTCCTGCCTGTTGCTCCAACTTTTTTAACAGCCTTTTATGGGGTACTGTGTCGAAGGCTTTTTGGCAATCCAGGAAAATGCAGTCGGCCCACCCTTCTCTTTCCTGCCTAATTTTCGTTGCCTGGTCATAACATTCTATTAACCCTGTGAGGCACGATTTACCATCTCTGAACCCATGTTGGTGGTGCGTTACAAAGTTATTTCCCTCCAGATGCTCTACGAGCCTTTTCCTCACGATCTTCTCCAGCACCTTGCATGGTATACAAGTTAAGGAAACTGGCCTGTAATTCAGTGCCTCTTGCCTGTCACCCTTTTTTTATATTGGGACCACGTTAGCTGTCTTCCAACTTTCTGGTAAGTCTCCTGTTTCCAGTGACCTGTTATACACCATAGAGAGTGGCACAATTAGTGCTTCTGCACCTTCCTTTAGTATCCATGGTGAGATTCTATCAGGCCCAACAGCCTTTGTCACATCTAGCTCCAGCAGACACCTTTTGACCTCATCACTGGTGAGGTCAAATTCCTCCAAGGTTTCCAAGGTTGCCGCCTCCTCATTAAGTGCAGGGGCTTCTCCTTGTTCTATTGTGAAGACCTCCTGGAATCTCTTGTTGAGTTCTTCACACACCTCCTTGTCATTCTCTGTGTATCTGTTCTCCCCTTTCCGCAGCTTCATCACTTGTTCCTTCACTGCTGTTTTCCTCCTGATATGGCTGTGGAGCAGCTTTGGTTGGGTCTTGGCTTTACTCGCGATGTCATTTTCAAACTGTCTCTCTGCTTTCCTCCTCACTCTGATGTACTCATTTCTGGCCCTCTGGTACCTCTCCCTGCTCTCTGGTGTTCTGTTATTTCTGTAGTTTCTCCATGTTCTTTTACTCAGTTGTTTCGCTACCTTACATTCCTGGTTGAACCATGGGTTTTTCTGTTGTTTTTCGTTTTTCTCCTTTTGGACGGGGATAAACCTGTCTGCAGCTTCCTGGCACTTTTGGGTGACAATATCCATCATGACCTGCACATTCTTGTCTCTAAGTTCTGTTTCCCATGGTATTCCCATTAGGAAGTTCCTCATCTCGTCATATTTTCCTCTTCGGTAATTCAGTCTTTTCCCCTCCACTCCCATCCTTGGATAGGTTATCCCTACCTCCACCAAGTACTCAAAGGTCAGTACACTGTGGTCACTCATTCCTATGGGGCTTCAACTTTGACTTCCCTTATTTCTGACTCATTTAGGGTGAATATTAAGTCGAGTCTAGCTGGTTCATCATTGCCTCTCATTCTTGTGGGTTCCCATTCTCCCAGTCTATCTTTCCATGGTTGAAATCACCCATGATTAAGAGTCTTGAGCCATTCCTGCAGGCAACTGAAGCTGCTCTCTCTATTATATTAATAGTTGCCATGTTGTTCCTATCAAACTCCTGTCTAGGTCTTCTGTCATTTAGGGGAGGGTTGTAAATGACTGTCACTATTATCTTAGGTCCACCCATTGTTATAGTTCCTGTTATGTAATCTCTGAATCCGTCACAGCCCGGAATTTCCATCTCATCAAAACTCCAGTCCTTCCTTATCAGCAGGGCCACTCCTCCACCTCCTCTCCCTTCCCTCTCTTTCCTTACTATATAGTAGTCCTTTGGAAACACAGCATCTGTTATGACTCCTGACAATTTTGTTTCTGTTAGTCCTATTACATCAGGGTTTTCTTCTTGCACCCTTTCTGCCAGTTCACTTGCTTTATTGGTAATCCCATCAATGTTTGAGTACATTACCTTGAAGCTCACTTTCTTATATCCAATTTCACCCACACTCCCTACAAGTGTAAGAGGTTGTTCTATGGTCCTTGCTACTTGGGTAGGCTCCTCCTCCTGTGAGGTAGTTGCCAGGGGTTCAGGGGGAGGTGGGGTGGGGGGTGGAGGGCTTAGGTCTTCCTCAGGCCTGCTTGGGTCAGGAAGAAGTCCTGGGGGTGAGGGAGCAGGGATTGCTTGGGGAGAGGGCACGCCCTCCTGCGGTGTAGTTGACAGGGGTTTGGAGGGAGGTGGAGTGGGGGATAGAGGGCTTTGGTCTTGCTCAGGCCTGCTTGGGGCAGGGAGAAGACCAGGGGTTGGGAAAGCAGGGGCTACTTGGGGTAAGGGGGGGGGAGGATTTGGGTTTCATGATGGGCATTATGCAGGGGCAAGGAAGGGTTTGTGCTGGGGGGTAGAGAGGGCCCTATTGGGTGGTGGACTGGGGTGTTGCATTCCCCCTGGGGTTCCTGGGTTGCTGGATTGGGGTTCCCCACTCCCCTCTGGGATTGCTGGGTTGGAGGCTGAGGTTCCCTGGCTCTCTTCCCTCTCCTTGCGCCTTTTCCTTGCATCTGCTGCCCTTACTATCTCGTCTCTGGTCATGTCCCTCTGAACATATACCTCTTTGTAGTTCCTTGCATGCCTCAATTTGTTCTTCCTTACTAGAATGTCCTCTTTGATGTCCTCGCTCTTGAATACTACCTTGATCAATCTTTTTTTGTCTCTGTTGTACTGGCCAATCCGGAAAAACTGTTCTATGTCTCGTTCAGCCCCTTCCATTCCTATCTCCTTTATCTGTTGGTGATGCTGGTGGTGTTGAGGGTGTTGGTGATGCTGGTGGTGTGTGAGGGTGTGGTGTTGTGTGTGTGTGTGGTGTGTGTGCTGGTGTGTGTTGAGGGTGTTGGTGATGCTGGTGGTGTTGAGGGTGTTGGTGATGCTGGTGGTGTTGAGGGTGTTGGTGATGCTGGTGGTGTTGAGGGTGTTGGTGATGCTGGTGGTGTTGAGGGTGTTGGTGATGCTGGTGGTGTTGAGGGTGTTGGTGATGCTGGGTGGTGTTGAGGGTGTTGGTGATGCTGGTGGTGTTGAGGGTGTTGGTGATGCTGGTGGTGTTGAGGGTGTTGGTGATGATAGTGGTGTTGGGGATGCTGGTGGTGTTGAGGGTGTTGGTGGTGTTGAGGGTGTTGGTGATGCTGGTGGTGTTGAGGGTGTTGGGATGCTGGTGGTGTGGTGGATGCTGGGGTGTGAGGGTGATGCCGGTGGTGTTGAGGGTGTTGGTGATGCTGGTGGTGTTGAGGGTGTTGGTGGTGCTGGTGGTGTTGAGGGTGTTGGTGATGCTGGTGGTGTTGACGGTGTTGGTGATGCTGGTGTTGTTGAGGGTGGGTGTGCTGGTGGTGCTGGTGGTGTGCTGGTGGTGTTGGTGATGTGGCTGGTGGTGTTGAGGGTGTTGGTGATGCTGGTGGTGTTGAGGGTGTTGGTGATGCTGGTGGTGAGGGTGGTGTGATTGGTGATGCTGGTGGTGTTGAGGGTGTTGGTGATGCTGGTGGTGTTGAGGGTGTTGGTGATGCTGGTGGTGTTGAGTGTGTGGTGATGCTGGTGGTGTTGAGGGTGTTGGTGATGCTGGTGGTGTTGATGGTGGTGGTGATGCTGGTGGTGTTGAGGGTGTGTGGTGATGCTGGTGGTGTTGAGGGTGTGGTGATGCTGGTGGTGTTGAGGGTGTTGGTGATGCTGGTGGTGTTGGGGTGTGTGGTGATGCTGGTGGTGTTGAGGGTGTGGTGATGCTGGTGGTGTTGAGGGTGTTGGTGATGCTGGTGGTGTTGAGGGTGTTGGTGATGCTGGTGGTGTTGAGGGTGTTGGTGATGCTGGTGGTGTTGAGGGTGATGCTGGGTGTTGAGGGTGTTGGTGATGCTGGTGGTGTTGAGGGTGTTGTGTGGTGATGCTGGTGGTGTTGAGGGTGTTGGTGGCTGGTGGTGTGTTGGTGATGCTGGTGTGAGGGTGGTGATGCTGGTGGTGTTGAGGGTGTTGGTGATGCTGGTGGTGTGGTGAGGGTGTTGGTGGTGATGCTGGTGGTGTTGAGGGTGTTGGTGATGCTGGTGGTGTTGAGGGTTGGTGATGGTGGTGGTGGTGTTGAGGGTGTTGGTGATGCTGGTGGTGTTGAGGGTGTTGGTGATGCTGGTGGTGTTGAGGGTGTTGGTGATGCTGGTGGTGTTGAGGGTGTTGGTGATGCTGGTGGTGTTGAGCTGGTGTTGGTGATGCTGGTGGTGGTGGTGTTGGTGGTGTTGGTGGTGTGGTGAGGGTGTTGGTGATGCTGGTGGTGTTGAGGGTGTTGGTGATGCTGGTGGTGTTGAGGGTGTTGGTGATGCTGGTGGTGTTGAGGGTGTTGGTGATGCTGGTGGTGTTGAGGGTGTTGGTGATGCTGGTGGTGTTGAGGGTGTTGATGATGCTGGTGGTGTTGAGGGTGTTGGTGATGCTGGTGGTGTTGAGGGTGTTGGTGATGCTGGTGGTGTTGAAGGTGTTGGTGATGCTGGTGTTGTGTTGGTGATGCTGGTGGTGTTGAGGGTGTTGGTGATGCTGGTGATGCTGATGTGTGAGGGTGTTGGTGATGCTGGTGGTGTTGAGGGTGTTGGTGATGCTGGTGGTGTTGAGGGTGTTGGTGATGCTGGTGGTGTTGAGGGTGTTGGCGATGCTGGTGGTGTTGAGGGTGTTGGTGATGCCTGAGGTGTTGAGGGAGTTGGTGATGCTGGTGGTGTTGATGGTGATGCTGCTGTGTTGGTGATGCTGGTGGTGTTGATGGTGTTGGTGATGCTGGTGGTGTTGAGGGTGTTGGTGATGCTGGTGGTGTTGAGGGTGTTGGTGATGCTGGTGGTGTTGAGGGTGTTGGTGATGCTGGTGGTGTTGAGGGTGTTGGTGATGCTGGTGGTGTTGAGGGTGTTGGTGATGCTGGTGGTGTTGAGGGTGTTGGTGATGCTGGTGGTGTTGAGGGTGTTGGTGATGCTGGTGGTGTTGAGGGTGTTGGTGATGCTGGTGGTGTTGAGGGTGTTGGTGATGCTGGTGGTGTTGAGGGTGTTGGTGATGCTGGTGGTGTTGAGGGTGTTGGTGATGCTGGTGGTGTTGACGGTGTTGGTGATGCTGGTGGTGTTGGTGATGCTGGTGGTGTTGAGGGTGTTGGTGATGCTGGTGGTGTTGAGGGTGTTGGTGATGCTGGTGGTGTTGAGGGTGTGCTGGTGATGCTGGTGGTGTGGTGAGGGTGTTGGTGATGCTGGTGGTGTTGGTGATGCTGTGGTGGTGGGTGATGCTGTGGTGTTGAGGGTGTTGGTGATGCTGGTGGTGTTGAGGGTGTTGGTGATGCTGGTGGTGTTGGTGATGCTGGTGGTGTTGGTGATGCTGGTGGTGTGAGGGTGTTGGCGATGCTGGTGGTGTTGAGGGTGTTGATGATGCTGGTGGTGTTGAGGGAGTTGGTGATGCTGGTGGTGTTGAGGGTGTTGGTGATGTTGGTGGTGTTGGTGGTGCTGGTGGTGTTGAGGGTGTTGGTGATGCTGGTGGTGTTGAGGGTGTTGGTGATGCTGGTGGTGTTGGGGATGCTGGTGGTGTTGAGGGTGTTGGTGATGCTGGTGGTGTTGAGGGTGTTGGTGATGCTGGTGGTGTTGAGGGTGTTGGTGATGCTGGTGGTGTTGAGGGTGTTGGTGATGCTGGTGGTGTTGAGGGTGATGCTGGTGATGCTGGTGGTGTTGAGGGTGTGCTGGTGATGCTGGTGGTGTGCTGAGGGTGTTGGTGATGCTGGTGGTGTTGAGTGATGGGTGGTGCTGGTGGTGTTGCTGGGGTGTTGGTGATGCTGGTGGTGTTGAGGGTGTTGGTGATGCTGGTGGTGTTGAGGGTGTTGGTGATGCTGGTGGTGTTGAGGGTGTTGGTGATGCTGATGGTGTTGAGGGTGTTGGTGATGCTGGTGGTGTTGACGGTGTTGGTGATGCTGGTGGTGTTGAGGGTGTTGGCGATGCTGGTGGTGTTGAGGGTGTTGGTGATGCTGGTGGTGTTGAGGGTGTTAGGGATGCTGGTGGTGTTGAGGGTGTTGGTGGTGTTGAGGGTGTGTGATGTTGGTGGTGTGTGGTGATGCTGGTGGTGTTGAGGGTGTTGGTGATGCTGGTGGTGATGAGGGTGTGGTGATGCTGGTGGTGTTGGGTGTTGGTGATGCTGGTGGTGTTGAGGGTGTTGGTGATGCTGGTGGTGTTGAGGGTGTTGGTGATGCTGGTGGTGTTGAGGCTGTTGGTGATGCTGGTGGTGTTGGTGGTGTTGGTGATGCTGGTGGTGTTGGGGTGTTGGTGATGCTGGTGGTGTTGAGGGTGCTGGTGGTGGTGGTGTTGAGGGTGTTGGTGATGCTGGTGGTGTTGAGGGTGTTGGTGATGCTGGTGGTGTTGAGGGTGTTGGTGATGCTGGTGGTGTTGAGGGTGTTGGTGATGGTGATGCTGGTGGTGTTGAGGGTGTTGGTGATGCTGGTGGTGTTGAGGGTGTTGGTGATGCTGGTGGTGTTGAGGGTGTTGGTGATGCTGGTGGTGTGTTGGTGATGCTGGTGGTGTGAGGGTGTTGGTGATGCTGGTGGTGTTGAGGGTGTTGGTGATGCTGGTGGTGTTGAGGGTGTTGGTGATGCTGGTGGTGTTGAGGTGTGTGTTGGTGATGCTGGTGGTGTTGAGGGTGTTGGTGATGCTGGTGGTGTTGTTGGTGATGCTGGTGAGTGTTGGTGATGGGTGGTGTTGAGGGTGTTGGTGATGCTGGTGGTGTTGAGGGTGTTGGTGATGCTGGTGGTGTTGGTGATGCTGGTGGTGTGATGCTGGGTGTTGTGTGGTGATGCTGAGGGTGTTGGTGATGCTGGTGGTGTTGTGTTGGTGTTGAGGGTGTGTGGTGATGCTGGTGGTGTTGAGGGTGTTGGTGATGCTGGTGGTGTTGAGGGTGTTGGTGATGCTGGTGGTGTTGAGGGTGTTGGTGATGCTGGTGGTGTTGAGGGTGTTGGTGATGCTGGTGGTGTTGAGGGTGTTGGTGATGCTGGGTGGTGTTGACGGTGTTGGTGATGCTGGTGTTGTGTTGAGGGTGTTGGGTGATGCTGGTGGTGTTGAGGGTGTTGGTGATGCTGGTGGTGTTGAGGGTGTTGGTGATGCTGGTGGTGGTGTTGAGGGCTGGTGGTGTTGAGGGTGTTGGTGATGGTGGTGTGAGGGTGTTGGTGATGCTGGTGGTGTTGAGGGTGTTGGTGATGCTGGTGGTGTTGAGGGTGTTGGTGATGCTGGTGGTGTTGAGGGTGTTGGTGATGCTGGTGGTGTTGAGGGTGTTGGTGATGCTGGTGGTGTTGATGGTGTTGGTGATGCTGGTGGTGTTGAGGGTGTTGGTGATGCTGGTGGTGTTGAGGGTGTTGGTGATGCTGGTGGTGTTGAGGGTGTTGGTGATGCTGGTGGTGTTGAGGGTGTGTGGTGATGGTGGTGGTGTTGAGGGTGTTGGTGATGCTGGTGGTGTTGAGGGTGTTGGTGATGCTGGTGGTGTTGAGGGTGTTGGTGATGCTGGTGGTGTTGAGGGTGTTGGTGATGCTGGTGGTGTTGAGGGTGTTGGTGATGCTGGTGGTGTTGAGGGTGTTGGTGATGCTGGTGGTGTTGAGGGTGTTGGTGATGCTGGTGGTGTTGAGGGTGGTGGTGATGCTGGTGGTGTGAGGGTGTGGTGATGCTGGTGGTGTTGAGGGTGTTGGTGATGCTGGTGGTGTTGAGGGTGTTGGTGATGCTGGTGGTGTTGAGGGTGTTGGTGATGCTGGTGGTGTGAGGGTGTTGGTGATGCTGGTGGTGTTGAGGGTGTTGGTGATGCTGGTGGTGTTGAGGGTGATGCTGGTGGTGGTGGTGAGGGTGTTGGTGATGCTGGTGGTGTTGTGTTGGTGATGCTGGTGGTGTTGAGGGTGTTGGTGATGCTGGTGGTGTTGAGGGTGTTGGTGATGCTGGGTGTTGTTGAGGGTGTTGGTGATGCTGGTGGTGTTGAGGGTGTTGGTGATGCTGGTGGTGTTGAGGGTGTTGGTGATGCTGGTGGTGTTGAGGGTGTTGGTGATGCTGGTGGTGTTGAGGGTGTTGGTGATGCTGGTGGTGTTGAGGGTGTTGGTGATGATGGTGGTGTTGAGGGTGTTGGTGATGCTGGTGGTGTTGAGGGTGTTGGTGATGCTGGTGGTGTTGAGGGTGTTGGTGATGCTGGTGGTGTTGAGGGTGTTGGTGATGCTGGTGGTGTTGAGGGTGTTGGTGATGCTGGTGGTGTGTGAGATGCTGGTGTGTGGGGTGATGCTGGTGGTGGTGTTGAGGGTGTTGGTGATGCTGGTGGTGTTGAGGGTGTTGGTGATGCTGGTGGTGTTGAGGGTGTTGGTGATGCTGGTGGTGTTGAGGGTGTGGTGATGCTGGTGGTGTTGAGGGTGTGGTGATGCTGGTGGTGTTGAGGGTGTTGGTGATGCTGGTGGTGTTGAGGGTGTTGGTGATGCTGGTGGTGTGGTGAGGGTGTTGGTGATGCTGGTGGTGTTGAGGGTGTTGGTGATGCTGGTGGTGATGAGGGTGTTGGTGATGCTGGTGGTGTTGAGGGTGTTGGGGATGCTGGTGGTGATGAGGGTGTTGGTGATGCTGGTGGTGTTGAGGGTGTTGGTGATGCTGGTGGTGTTTAGGGTGTTGGTGATGCTAGTGGTGTTGAGGGTGTTGGTGATGCTGGTGGTGTTGATGCTGGTGTTGGTGATGCTGGTGGTGTTGAGGGTGTTGGTGATGCTGGTGGTGTTGAGGGTGTTGGTGATGCTGGTGGTGTTGAGGGTGATGGTGTGGTGATGCTGATGCTGGTGTTGAGGGTGCTTGGTGGTGTGGTGTTGAGGGTGTTGGTGATGCTGGTGGTGTTGAGGGTGTTGGTGATGCTGGTGGTGTTGAGGGTGTTGGTGATGCTGGTGGTGTTGAGGGTGTTGGGGATGCTGGTGGTGTTGAGGGTGTTGGTGATGCTGGTGGTGTTGAGGGTGTTGGTGATGCTGGTGGTGTTGAGGGTGTTGGTGATGCTGGTGGTGTTGAGGGTGTTGGTGATGCTGGTGGTGTTGATGCTGGTGGTGTTGAGGGTGTGATGCTGGTGATGCTGGTGGTGTTGAGGGTGTTGGTGATGCTGGTGGTGTTGAGGGTGTTGGTGATGCTGGTGGTGTGATGAGGGTGTTGGTGATGCTGGTGGTGTTGAGGGTGTTGGTGATGCTGGTGGTGTTGAGGGTGTTGGTGATGCTGGTGGTGTTGATGGGGTGTTGGTGATGCTGATGTGGTGGTGTGAGGGTGTTGGTGATGCTGGTGAGGTTGAGGGTGTTGGTGATGGTGGTGGTGTGTGAGGGTGTTGGTGATGCTGGTGGTGTGAGGGTGTTGGTGATGCTGGTGGTGATGGTGTGGTGATGCTGGTGGTGTTGTTGGTGATGCTGGTGGTGTTGAGGGTGTTGGTGATGCTGGTGGTGTTGAGGGTGTTGGTGATGCTGGTGATGTTGGTGGTGTGGTGAGGGGTGTTGGTGATGCTGGTGGTGTTGAGGCTGTTGGTGATGCTGGTGGTGTTGATGGTGTTGGTGATGCTGGTTATGTTGGTGATGCTGGTGGTGTTGAGGGTGTTGGTGATGCTGGTGGTGTTGAGGGTGTTGGTGATGCTGGTGGTGTTGATGGTGTTGGTGATGCTGGGTGGTGTTGAGGGTGTTGGTGATGCTGGTGGTGTTGAGGGTGTTGGTGATGCTGGTGGTGTTGAGGGTGTTGGTGATGCTGGTGGTGTTGAGGGTGTTGGTGATGCTGGTGGTGTTGAGGGTGTTGGTGATGCTGGTGGTGTTGAGGGTGTTGGTGATGCTGGTGGTGTGATGAGGGTGTTGGTGATGCTGGTGGTGTTGAGGGTGTGATGGGTGATGCTGGTGGTGTTGAGGGTGTTGGTGATGCTGGTGGTGTTGAGGGTGTTGGTGATGCTGGTGGTGTTGAGGGTGTTGGTGATGCTGGTGGTGTTGAGGGTGTTGGTGATGCTGGTGGTGTTGAGGGTGTTGGTGATGCTGGTGGTGTTGAGGGTGTTGGTGATGCTGGTGGTGTTGAGGGTGTTGGTGATGCTGGTGGTGTTGTGATGGGTGTTGGTGATGCTGGTGGTGTTGAGGGTGTTGGTGATGCTGGGTGTTGAGGGTGTTGGTGATGCTGGTGGTGTTGAGGGTGTTGGTGATGCTGGTGGTGTTGAGGGTGTTGGTGATGCTGGTGGTGTTGAGGGTGTTGGTGATGCTGGTGGTGTTGAGGGTGTTGGTGATGCTGGTGGTGTTGAGGGTGTTGGTGATGCTGGTGGTGTTGAGGGTGTTGGTGATGCTGGTGGTGTTGAGGGTGTGATGGGTGGTGTTGAGGGTGTTGCTGATGTGGTGTGTTGAGGGTGTTGGTGATGCTGGTGGTGTTGAGGGTGTTGGTGATGCTGGTGGTGTTGAGGGTGTTGGTGATGCTGGTGGTGTTGAGGGTGTTGGTGATGCTGGTGGTGTGAGGGTGTTGGTGATGCTGGTGGTGGGGTGTTGGTGATGCTGGTGGTGTGAGGGTGGTGATGCTGGTGGTGAGGGTGGTGATGCTGGTGGTGTTGAGGGTGTTGGTGATGCTGGTGGTGTTGAGGGTGTTGGTGATGCTGGTGGTGTTGAGGGTGTTGGTGATGCTGGTGGTGTTGAGGGTGTTGGTGATGCTGGTGGTGTTGAGGGTGTTGGTGATGCTGGTGGTGTTGAGGGTGTTGGTGATGCTGGTGGTGTTGAGGGTGTTGGTGATGCTGGTGGTGTTGAGGGTGTTGGTGATGCTGGTGGTGTTGAGGGTGTTGGTGATGCTGGTGGTGTTGAGGGTGTTGGTGATGCTGGTGGTGTTGAGGGTGTTGGTGATGCTGGTGGTGTTGAGGGTGTTGGTGATGCTGGTGGTGTTGAGGGTGTTGGTGATGCTGGTGGTGTTGAGGGTGTTGGTGATGCTGGTGGTGTTGAGGGTGTGTGAGGGTGATGCTGGTGGTGTTGAGGGTGTTGGTGATGCTGGTGGTGTTGAGGGTGTTGGTGATGCTGGTGGTGTTGAGGGTGTTGGTGATGCTGGTGGTGTTGAGGGTGTTGGTGATGCTGGTGGTGTTGAGGGTGTTGGTGATGCTGGTGGTGTTGAGGGTGTTGGTGATGCTGGTGGTGTTGAGGGTGTTGGTGATGCTGGTGGTGTTGAGGGTGTTGGTGATGCTGGTGGTGTTGGATATGCTGGGTGGTGTTGAGGGTGTTGGCGATGCTGGTGGTGTTGAGGGTGTTGGTGATGCTGGTGGTGTTGAGGGAGTTGGTGATGCTGGTGGTGTTGAGGGTGTGGTGATGCTGGTGGTGTTGGTGGTGTTGGGTGTTGGTGATGCTGGTGGTGTTGAGGGTGTTGGTGATGCTGGTGGTGATGCTGGGTGATGCTGGTGGTGTTGAGGGTTTTGGTGATGCTGGTGGTGTTGAGGGTGTTGGGGATGCTGGTGGTGTTGAGGGTGTTGGTGATGCTGGTGGTGTTGAGGGTGTTGGTGATGCTGGTGGTGTTGAGGGTGTTGGTGATGCTGGTGGTGTTGAGGGTGTTGGTGATGCTGGTGGTGTTGAGGGTGTTGGTGATGCTGGTGGTGTTGAGGGTGTTGGTGATGCTGGTGGTGTTGAGGGTGATGCTGGTGATGTTGAGTGTTGGTGATGCTGGGTGTTGAGGGTGTTGGTGATGCTGGTGGTGTTGAGGGTGTTGGTGATGCTGGTGGTGTTGAGGGTGTTGGTGATGCTGGTGGTGTGGTGGTGTTGGTGGTGTTGGTGGTGTTGGTGATGCTGATGTGGTGTGTGAGGGTGTTGGTGATGCTGGTGTGGTGTGGTGATGAGGTGGTGTTGAGGGTGTGGTGATGCTGGTGGTGTTGAGGGTGTTGGTGATGCTGGTGGTGTTGAGGGTGTTGGTGATGCTGGTGGTGTTGAGGGTGTTGGTGATGCTGGTGGTGTTGAGGGTGTTGGTGATGCTGGTGGTGTAGAGGGTGTTGGTGATGCTGGTGGTGTTGAGGGTGTTGGTGATGCTGGTGGTGTTGAGGGTGTTGGTGATGATGGTGGTGTTGAGGGTGTTGGTGATGCTGGTGGTGTGATGCTGGTGGTGTGTTGGGTGTGATGATGGTGGTGTTGAGGGTGTTGGTGATGCTGGTGGTGTTGTGGGTGTTGGTGATGCTGGTGGTGTTGAGGGTGTTGGTGATGCTGGTGGTGTTGAGGGTGTTGGTGATGCTGGTGGTGTTGAGGGTGTTGGTGATGCTGGTGGTGTTGAGGGTGTTGGTGATGCTGGTGGTGTTGAGGGTGTTGGTGATGCTGGTGGTGTTGAGGGTTGGTGGTGATGGTGGTGGTGTTGGTGATGCTGGTGGTGTTGGTGATGATGCTGGTGGTGTTGAGGGTGTTGGTGATGCTGGTGGTGTTGAGGGTGTTGGTGATGATGGTGGTGTTGAGATGCTGTTTGAGGGTGTGATGATGCTGGTGGTGTTGAGGGTGTTGGTGATGCTGGTGGTGTTGGAGATGCTGGTGGTGTTGAGGGTGTTGGTGATGCTGGTGGTGTGTGAGGGTGTTGGTGATGCTGGTGGTGTTGAGGGTGTTGGTGATGCTGGTGGTGTTGAGGGTGTTGGTGATGCTGGTGGTGTTGAGGGTGTTGGTGATGCTGGTGGTGTTGAGGGTGTTGGTGATGCTGGTGGTGTTGAGGGTGATGCTGGTGGTGTTGAGGGTGTTGGTGATGCTGGTGGTGTTGAGGGTGTTGGTGATGCTGGTGGTGTTGAGGGTGTTGGTGATGCTGGTGGTGTTGAGGGTGTTGGTGATGCTGGTGGTGTTGAGGGTGTTGGTGATGCTGGTGGTGTTGAGGGTGTTGGTGATGCTGGTGGTGTTGCGGGTGTTGGTGATGCTGGTGGTGTTGAGGGTGTTGGTGATGCTGGTGGTGTTGAGGGTGTTGGTGATGCTGGTGGTGTGAGGGTGGTGTGATGGTGGTGCTGGTGGTGATGCTGGTGGTGTTGGTGATGCTGGTGGTGTTGAGTGTGTTGGTGATGCTGGTGGTGTTGAGGGTGTTGGTGATGCTGGTGGTGTTGAGGGTGTTGGTGATGCTGGTGGTGTTGAGGGTGTTGGTGATGCTGGTGGTGTTGAGGGTGTTGGTGATGCTGGTGGTGTTGAGGGTGATGCTGGTGGTGAGGGTGCTGGTGGTGTTGAGGTGTTGGTGATGCTGGTGGTGTTGAGGGTGCTGGTGGTGTTGAGGGTGTTGGTGATGCTGGTGGTGTTGAGGGTGTGATGGTGATGCTGGTGGTGTTGAGGGTGTTGGTGATGCTGGTGGTGTTGAGGGTGTTGGTGATGCTGGTGGTGTGTGAGGGTGGTGATGCTGGTGGTGTTGATGTTGGTGATGCTGGTGGTGTTGAGGGTGTGGTGATGGTGATGCTGGTGTGTTGAGGGTTTTGGTGATGCTGGTGGTGTTGAGGGTGTTGGTGATGCTGGTGGTGTTGAGGGTGTTGGTGATGCTGGTGGTGTTGAGGGTGTTGGTGATGCTGGTGGTGTTGAGGGTGTTGGTGATGCTGGTGGTGTTGAGGGTGTTGGTGATGCTGGTGGTGTTGAGGGTGTTGGTGATGCTGGTGGTGTTGAGGGTGTTGGTGATGCTGGTGGTGTTGAGGGTGTTGGTGATGCTGGTGGTGTTGAGGGTGTGGTGATGCTGGTGGTGTGAGGGTGGTGTTGGTGGTGTGGTGATGCTGGTGGTGTTGAGGGTGTTGGTGATGCTGGTGGTGTTGAGGGTGTTGGTGATGCTGGTGGTGTTGAGGGTGTTGGTGATGCTGGTGGTGTTGAGGGTGTTGGTGATGCTGGTGGTGTTGAGGGTGTTGGTGATGCTGTGTGGTGTTGCTGGTGGTGTGTTGGTGATGCTGGTGGTGTTGAGGGTGTTGGTGATGCTGGTGGTGTTGAGTGGGTGATGTGGTGGTGTTGAGGGTGTTGGTGATGCTGGGTGGTGTTGAGGGTGTTGGTGATGGTGGTGGTGTTGTTGGTGTTGGTGATGCTGGTGGTGTTGAGGGTGTTGGTGATGCTGGTGGTGTTGAGGGTGTTGGTGATGCTGGTGGTGTTGAGGGTGTTGGTGATGCTGGTGGTGTTGAGGGTGTGGTGATGAGGGTGTGGTGGTGTTGAGGGTGTTGGTGATGCTGGTGGTGTTGAGGGTGTTGGTGATGCTGGTGGTGTTGAGGGTGTTGGTGATGCTGGTGGTGTTGTGTGGTGGTGTTGAGGGTGTTGGTGATGCTGGGTGGTGTTGATGCTGGTGTTGAGGGTGTTGGTGATGGTGGTGTTGAGGGTGTTGGTGATGCTGGTGGTGTTGAGGGTGTTGGTGATGCTGGTGGTGTTGAGGGTGTTGGTGATGCTGGTGGTGTTGAGGGTGTTAGTGATGTGATGCTGGTGGTGTTGAGGGTGTGTTGGTGATGCTGGTGGTGTTGAGGGTGTTGGTGATGTTGAGGGTGTGGTGGTGTTGAGGGTGTTGGTGATGCTGGTGGTGTTGAGGGTGTTGGTGATGCTGGTGGTGTTGAGGGTGTTGGTGATGCTGGTGGTGTTGAGGGTGTGATGGGTGATGCTGGTGGTGTGGTGAGGGTGTTGGTGATGCTGGTGGTGTTGAGGGTGTTGGTGATGCTGGTGGTGTTGAGGGTGTTGGTGATGCTGGTGGTGTTGAGGGTGTTGGGTGATGCTGGTGGTGTGCTGAGGGTGTTGGTGATGCTGATGGGTGTTGAGGGTGTTGGTGATGCTGGTGGTGTTGAGGGTGTTGGTGATGCTGGTGGTGTTGAGGGTGTTGGTGATGCTGGTGTTGTGTTGAGGGCTGGTGTGTTGAGGGTGTGATGGTGGTGGGGTGGTGATGGTGTGGTGTTGGTGATGTGTGGTGCTGTGTGAGGGTGTTGGTGATGCTGGTGGTGTTGAGGGTGTTGGTGATGCTGGTGGTGTTGAGGGTGTTGGTGATGCTGGTGGTGTGGTGAGGGTGTTGGTGATGCTGGTGGTGTTGAGGGTGTTGGTGATGCTGGTGGTGTTGAGGGTTGGTGGTGGTGGTGTTGAGGGTGTTGGTGATGCTGGTGGTGTTGAGGGTGTTGGTGATGCTGGTGGTGTTGAGGGTGTTGGTGATGCTGGTGGTGTTGAGGGTGTGGTGATGCTGGTGGTGTTGAGGGTGTTGGTGATGCTGGTGGTGTTGAGGGTGTTGGGGATGCTGGTGGTGTTGAGGGTGTTGGTGATGCTGGTGGTGTTGAGGGTGTTGGTGATGCTGGTGGTGTTGAGGGTGTTGGTGATGCTGGTGGTGTTGAGGGTGTTGGTGATGCTGGTGGTGTTGAGGGTGTTGGTGATGCTGGTGGTGAGGGTGTGAGGGTGGTGTTGAGGGTGTTGGTGATGCTGGTGGTGTTGAGGGTGTTGGTGATGCTGGTGGTGTTGAGGGTGTTGGTGATGCTGGTGGTGTTGAGGGTGTTGGTGATGCTGATGCTGGTGTGTTGGGTGTTGGTGATGCTGGTGGTGTTGAGGGTGTTGGTGATGCTGGTGGTGTTGAGGGTGTTGGTGATGCTGGTGGTGTTGAGGGTGTTGGTGATGCTGGTGGTGTTGAGGGTGTTGGTGATGCTGGTGGTGTTGAGTGTGTTTGGTGATGCTGGGTGTTGCTGGTGGTGTTGAGGGTGCTGATGCTGTGGTGTTGAGGGTGTTGGTGATGCTGGTGGTGTTGAGGGTGTTGGTGATGCTGGTGGTGTTGAGGGTGTTGGTGATGCTGGTGGTGTTGAGGGTGTTGGTGGTGCTGGTGGTGTTGAGGGTGTTGGTGATGCTGGTGGTGTTGAGGGTGTTGGTGATGCTGGTGGTGTTGAGGGTGTTGGTGATGCTGGTGTTGAGGGTGTTGGTGATGCTGGTGGTGTTGGGGATGCTGGGTGGTGTTGAGGGTGTTGGTGATGCTGGTGGTGTTGAGGGTGTTGGTGATGCTGGTGGTGTTGAGGGTGTTGGTGATGCTGGTGGTGTTGAGGGTGTTGGTGATGCTGGTGGTGTTGACGGTGTTGGTGATGCTGGGTGGTGTTGAGGGTGTTGGGGATGCTGGTGGTGTTGAGGGTGTTGGCAATGCTGGTGGTGTTGAGGGTGTTGGCGATGCTGGTGGTGTTGAGGGTGTTGGTGATGCTGGTGGTGTTGCTGGTGGTGTTGGTGATGCTGGTGGTGTTGAGGGTGTTGGTGATGCTGGTGGTGTTGAGGGTGTTGGTGATGCTGGTGGTGTTGAGGGTGTTGGTGATGCTGGTGGTGTTGAGGGTGTTGGTGATGCTGGTGGTGTTGAGGGTGTTGGTGATGCTGGTGGTGTTGGGGATGCTGTGGTGTTGAGGGTGGTGCTGGTGGTGTTGAGGGTGTTGGTGATGCTGGTGGTGTTGAGGGTGTGATGGTGATGCTGGTGGTGTGGTGTGAGGGTGTTGGTGATGCTGGTGGTGTTGAGGGTGTTGGTGATGCTGGTGGTGTTGAGGGTGTTGGTGATGCTGGTGGTGTTGAGGGTGGTGATGCTGGTGGTGTTGAGGGTGTTGGTGATGCTGGTGGTGTTGAGGGTGGGTGATGCTGGTGGTGGTGATGAGGTGGTGTGTTGGTGATGCTGGTGGTGTTGAGGGTGTGATGGTGATGCTGGTGGTGTTGAGGGTGTTGGTGATGCTGGTGGTGTTGAGGGTGTTGGTGATGCTGGTGGTGTTGAGGGTGTTGGTGATGCTGGTGGTGTTGAGGGTGTGTGGTGATGCTGGTGGTGTTGGGGGTGTTGGTGATGCTGGTGGTGTTGGTGTTGAGGGTGTTGGTGATGCTGGTGGTGTTGAGGGTGTGGTGGTGATGCTGGTGGTGTTGAGGGGTGTGTGGTGATGCTGGTGGTGTTGGTGGTGTTGGTGGTGCTGGTGGTGTTGAGGAGGGTTGGTGATGCTGGTGGTGTTGAGGGTGTTGGTGATGCTGGTGGTGTGTGAGGGTGTGTTGAGGGTGATGCTGGTGGTGCTGGTGATGCTGGTGGTGATGCTGGTGGTGTGAGGGTGGGTGATGCTGGTGGTGTTGAGGTGATGCTGGTGGGTGTGTGGTGATGCTGGTGGTGTTGAGGGTGTTGGTGATGCTGGTGGTGTTGAGGGTGTTGGTGATGCTGGTGGTGTTGAGGGTGTTGGATGCTGGTGGTGTTGAGGGTGTTGGTGATGCTGGTGGTGTTGGGGTGTTGGTGATGGGTGGTGTTGAGGGTGTTGGTGATGCTGGTGGTGTTGAGGGTGTTGGTGATGCTGGTGGTGTTGAGTGTTGGTGATGCTGGTGGTGCTGGTGATGTTGAGGGTGTTGGTGATGCTGGTGGTGTTGGTGGTGTTGGTGATGCTGGTGATGCTGGTGGTGTTGAGGGTGTTGGTGATGCTGGTGGTGTTGAGGGTGTTGGTGATGCTGGTGGTGTTGAGGGTGGGTGTGCTGGTGGTGTGAGGGTGTTGGTGATGCTGGTGTGAGGGTGTTGGTGATGCTGGTGGTGTTGAGGGTGTTGGTGATGCTGGTGGTGTTGAGATGGGTGGGTGATGCTGGTGGTGTTGAGGGTGGTGATGGTGGTGTTGAGGGTGTTGGTGTTGAGGGTTGAGGGTGGTGATGCTGGTGGTGTTGAGGGTGTTGGTGATGCTGGTGGTGTTGAGGGTGTTGGTGATGCTGGGTGTGTGGTGATGCTGGTGGTGTTGATGCTGGGGTGTTGGTGATGCTGGTGGTGTTGAGGGTGTTGGTGATGCTGGTGGTGTTGAGGGTGTTGGTGATGCTGGTGTTGAGGGTGTTGGTGATGCTGGTGGTGTTGAGGGTGTTGGTGATGCTGATGGTGTTGAGGGTGTTGGTGATGCTGGTGGTGTTGAGGGTGTTGGTGATGCTGGTGGTGTTGAGGGTGTGTTGGTGATGCTGGTGGTGTTGATGCTGGTGGTGTGTGAGGGTGTTGGTGATGCTGGTGGTGTTGAGGGTGTGATGGTGGTGTTGGTGGGTGTTGAGGGTGTTGGTGATGCTGGTGGTGTTGAGGGTGTTGGTGATGCTGGTGGTGTTGAGGGTGTTGGTGATGCTGGTGGTGTTGAGGGTGTTGGTGATGCTGGTGGTGTTGGTGGGTGTTGGTGATGCTGGTGGTGGTGATGCTGGTGGTGTGAGGGTGTTGGTGATGCTGGTGGTGTTGTTGGTGTGTGGAGATGGTGATGCTGGTGTGTGAGGGTGTTGGTGATGCTGGTGGTGTTGAGGGTGTTGGTGATGCTGGTGGTGTTGAGGGTGTTGGTGATGCTGGTGTTGTGTTGGTGATGCTGGTGGTGTTGAGGGTGTTGGTGATGCTGGTGGTGTTGAGGGTGATGCTGGTGGTGGTGAGGGTGTTGGTGATGCTGGTGGTGTTGAGGGTGTTGGTGATGCTGGTGGTGTTGAGGGTGTTGGTGATGCTGGTGAGGTGTGAGGGTGTTGGTGATGCTGATGTGGTGGTGTTGAGGGTGTTGGTGATGCTGGTGGTGGTGTTGAGGGTGTTGGTGATGCTGGTGGTGTTGAGGGTGTTGGTGATGCTGGTGGTGTTGAGGGTGTTGGTGATGCTGGTGGTGTTGAGGGTGTTGGTGGTGATGGTGGTGTTGAGGGTGTTGGTGGTGGTGGTGGTGTGCTGGTGGTGTTGGTGATGCTGGTGGTGTTGAGGGTGTTGGTGATGCTGGTGGTGTTGAGGGTGTTGGTGATGCTGGTGGTGTTGAGGGTGTTGGTGATGCTGGTGGTGTTGATGGGTGTTGGTGGTGCTGGTGTTGGTGACGCTGGTGGTGTTGAGGGTGTTGGGGATGCTTGTGGTGTTGAGGGTGATGGCGATGCTCGTGGTGTTGAGGGAGTTGGTGATGCTGGTGTTGAGGGTGTTGGTGATGCTGGTGGTGTTGAGGGTGTTGGTGATGCTGGTGGTGTTGAGGGTGTTGGTGATGCTGGTGGTGTTGAGGCTGTTGGTGATGCTGGTGGTGTTGATCGTGTTGGTGATGCTAAGTGGTGTTGAGGGTGTTGGTGACGCTGGTGGTGTTGAGGGTGTTGGGGATGCTGGTGGTGTTGAGGGTGTTGGTGATGCTGGTGGTGTTGAGGGTGTTGGTGATGCTGGTGGTGTTGAGGGTGTTGGTGATGCTGGTGGTGTTGAGGGTGTTGGTGATGCTGGTGGTGTTGAGGGTGTTGGTGATGCTGGTGGTGTTGAGGGTGTTGGTGATGCTGGTGGTGTTGAGGGTGTTGGTGATGCTGGTGGTGTTGAGGGTGTTGGTGATGCTGGTGGTGTTGAGGGTGTTGGTGATGCTGGTGGTGTTGAGGGTGTTGGTGTGCTGGTGGTGATGAGGGTGGTGTGATGAGGGTGTTGTTGGTGATGCTGGTGGTGTTGAGGGTGTTGGTGATGCTGTGGTGGTGTTGAGGGTGTTGGTGATGCTGGTGGTGTTGAGGGTGTTGGTGATGCTGGTGGTGTTGTGGTGTTGGTGATGCTGGTGGTGGTGAGGTGTGGTGGTGAGGCTGTTGTGGTGGTGAGGGGTGTTGGTGATGCTGGTGGTGTTGAGGGTGTTGGTGATGCTGGTGGTGTTGAGGGTGTTGGTGATGTGGTGCTGGTGGTGTTGAGGGTGTTGGTGATGCTGGTGGTGTTGAGGGTGTTGGTGATGCTGGTGGTGTTGAGGGTGTTGGTGATGCTGGTGGTGTTGAGGGTGGTGTTGAGGGTGGTGATGCTGGTGGTGTTGTGATGCTGGTGGTGTTGAGTGGTGGGTGATGCTGGTGGTGTTGGTGATGCTGGTGGTGTTGAGGGTGTTGGTGATGCTGGTGGTGTTGAGGGTGTTGGTGATGCTGGTGGTGTGTGGTGATGTGGTGGTGATGCTGGTGATGCTGAGGTGTTGTGATGGTGATGCTGGTGGGGTGTTGGTGATGCTGGTGGTGTTGAGGGTGTTGGTGATGCTGGTGTTGTTGAGGGTGTTGGTGATGCTGGTGGTGTTGAGGGTGTTGGTGTTGAGGGTGTTGGTGATGCTGGTGGTATTGAGGGTGTTGGTGATGCTGGTGGTGTTGAGGGTGTTGGTGATGCTGGTGGTGTTGAGGGTGTTGGTGATGCTGGTGGTGTTGAGGGTGTTGGTGATGCTGGTGGTGTTGAGGGTGTTGGTGATGCTGGTGGTGTTGGGGATGCTGGTGGTGTTGAGGGTGTTGGTGATGCTGGTGGTGTTGAGGGTGGTGGTGCTGGTGGTGTTGAGGGTGGTGGTGGTGTGAGGGTGATGCTGGTGGTGATGAGGGTGTTGGGGAGGCTGGTGGTGTTGAGGGTGTTGGTGATGCTGGTGGTGTTGAGGGTGTTGGTGATGCTGGTGGTGTTGAGGGTGTTGGTGATGCTGGTGGTGTTGAGGGTGTTGGTGATGGTGATGCTGGTGGTGTGTTGGTGAGGGTGTTGGTGATGCTGGTGGTGTGAGGAGGGTGATGGTGATGGTGGTGGTGTTGAGGTGTGTTGGTGATGCTGGTGGTGTTGAGGGTGTGATGGTGGTGAGGGTGTTGGTGATGGTGGTGAGGGTGTTGGTGATGCTGGTGGTGTTGAGGGTGTTGGTGATGCTGGTGGTGTTGAGGGTGTTGGTGATGCTGGTGGTGTTGAGGGTGTTGGTGATGCTGGTGGTGTTGAGGGTGTTGGTGATGCTGGTGGTGTTGAGGGTGTTGGTGATGCTGGTGGTGTTGAGGTGGTGAGTGGTGATGCTGGTGGTGTTGAGGGTGTTGGTGATGCTGGTGGTGTTGAGGGTGTTGGTGATGCTGGTGGTGTTGAGGGTGTTGGTGATGCTGGTGGTGTTGAGGGTGTTGGTGATGCTGGTGGTGTTGAGGGTGTTGGTGATGCTGGTGGTGTTGAGGGTGTTGGTGATGCTGGTGGTGTTGAGGGTGTTGGTGATGGTGTGGTGGTGTTGAGGGTGTTGGTGATGCTGGTGGTGTTGGGGATGCTGGTGGTGTTGAGGGTGTTGGTGATGCTGGTGGTGTTGAGGGTGTTGGTGATGCTGGTGGTGTTGAGGGTGTTGGTGATGCTGGTGGTGGTGAGGGTGTTGGTGATGCTGGTGGTGTTGAGGGTGTTGGTGATGCTGGTGGTGTTGAGGGTGTTGGTGATGCTGGTGATGCTGGTGTTGGTGTGTGTTGAGGGTGTTGGTGATGCTGGTGGTGTTGAGGGTGTTGGTGATGCTGGTGGTGTTGAGGGTGTTGGTGATGCTGGTGGTGTTGAGGGTGTTGGTGATGCTGGTGGTGTTGAGGGTGTGTGATGCTGGTGGTGTGTGTGTGCTGGTGGTGAGGGTTGGTGATGCTGGTGGTGTTGAGGGTGTTGGTGATGCTGGTGGTGTTGAGGGTGTTGGTGATGCTGGTGGTGTTGGTGGTGTTGAGGGTGCTGGTGGTGTGTGCTGGTGGTGTGGTGAGCTGGTGGTGTTGAGGGTGTTGGTGATGCTGGTGGTGTTGAGGGTGTTGGTGATGCTGGTGGTGTTGAGGGTGTTGGTGATGCTGGTGGTGTTGATGCTGGTGGTGTGAGGGTGTTGGTGATGCTGGTGGTGTTGAGGGTGTTGGTGATGCTGGTGGTGTTGAGGGTGTTGGTGATGCTGGTGGTGTTGAGGGTGTTGGTGATGCTGGTGGTGTTGAGGGTGTTGGTGATGCTGGTGGTGTTGAGGGTGGGTGATGCTGGTGGTGTTGAGGGTGTTGGTGATGCTGGTGGTGTTGAGGGTGTGATGTGGTGCTGGTGGTGTTGAGGGTGTTGGTGATGCTGGTGGTGTTGAGGGTGTTGGTGATGCTGGTGGTGTTGAGGGTGTTGGTGATGCTGGTGGTGTTGAGGGTGTTGGTGATGCTGGTGGTGTTGAGGGTGTTGGTGATGCTGGTGGTGTTGAGGGTGTTGGTGATGCTGGTGGTGTTGAGGGTGTTGGTGATGCTGGTGGTGTTGAGGGTGTTGGTGATGCTGGTGGTGTTGAGGGTGTTGGTGATGCTGGTGGTGTTGAGGGTGTTGGGGATGCTGGTGGTGTTGAGGGTGTTGGTGATGCTGGTGGTGTGTGAGGGTGTGGTGGTGATGTTGGTGATGCTGGTGGTGTTGAGGGTGTTGGTGATGCTGGTGGTGTTGAGGGTGTGTGGTGTGAGGGTGTTGGTGATGCTGGTGGTGTTGAGGGTGTTGGTGATGCTGGTGGTGTTGAGGGTGTTGGTGATGCTGGTGGTGTTGAGGGTGTTGGTGATGCTGGTGGTGTTGAGGGTGTTGGTGATGCTGGGTGGTGTTGAGGGTGTTGGTGAGGTGGTGAGGGTGTTGGTGATGCTGGTGGTGTTGAGGGTGTTGGTGATGCTGGTGGTGTTGAGGGTGTTGGTGATGCTGTGATGCTGGGTGTGTTGGTGATGCTGGTGGTGTTGAGGGTGTTGGTGATGCTGGTGGTGTTGAGGGTGTTGGTGATGCTGGTGGTGTTGAGGGTGTTGGTGATGCTGGTGGTGTTGAGGGTGTTGGTGATGCTGGTGGTGTTGAGGGTGTTGGTGATGCTGGTGGTGTTGGGTGTTGGTGATGCTGGTGGTGTGTTGGTGATGGTGTTGGTGATGAGGGTGTGTGGTGATGAGGGTGGTGATGTGGTGGTGTTGAGGGTGTTGGTGATGCTGGTGGTGTTGAGGGTGTTGGTGATGCTGGTGGTGTTGAGGGTGTTGGTGATGCTGGTGGTGTTGAGGGTGTTGGTGATGCTGGTGGTGTTGAGGGTGTTGGTGATGCTGGTGGTGTGATGAGGGTGTTGGTGATGCTGGTGGTGTTGAGGGTGTTGGTGATGCTGGTGGTGTGGTGATGATGGTGGTGTTGGTGATGCTGGTGGTGTTGAGGGTGTTGGTGATGCTGGTGGTGTTGAGGGTGTTGGTGATGCTGGTGGTGTTGAGGGTGTTGGTGATGCTGGTGGTGTTGAGGGTGTTGGTGATGCTGGTGGTGTGTGAGGGTGTTGGTGATGCTGGTGGTGTTGAGGGTGTTGGTGATGCTGGTGGTGTTGAGGGTGTTGGTGATGCTGGTGGTGTTGAGGGTGTTGGTGATGCTGGTGGTGTGAGGTGATGGTGATGGTGATGTGGTGTTGTGGGTGTTGGGTGTGCTGGTGGTGTTGAGGGTGTTGGTGATGCTGGTGGTGTTGAGGGTGTTGGTGATGCTGGTGGTGTTGAGGGTGTTGGTGATGCTGGTGGTGTTGAGGGTGTTGGTGATGCTGATGGTGTTGAGGGTGTTGGTGATGCTGGTGGTGTTGAGGGTGTTGGTGATGCTGGTGGTGTTGAGGGTGTTGGTGATGCTGAGTGGTGTTGATGGTGTTGGTGATGTGGTGGTGTTGGTGGTGTGGTGGTGATGCTGGTGTGGTGTGAGGGTGTTGGTGATGTGGTGGTGTTGTGGTGGTGATGTGGTGGTGTTGAGGGTGTTGGTGATGCTGGTGGTGTTGAGGGTGTTGGTGATGCTGGTGGTGTTGAGGGTGTTGGTGATGCTGGTGGTGTTGAGGGTGTTGGTGATGCTGGTGGTGTTGAGGGTGTTGGTGATGCTGGTGGTGTTGAGGGTGTGGTGGTGATGCTGGTGGTGTTGAGGAGGGTGTTGGTGATGCTGGTGGTGTTGAGGGTGTTGGTGATGCTGGTGGTGTTGAGGGTGTTGGTGATGCTGGTGGTGAGGGTGTTGGTGATGCTGGTGGTGTTGAGGGTGTTGGTGATGCTGGTGGTGTTGAGGGTGTTGGTGATGCTGGTGGTGTTGAGGGTGTTGGTGATGCTGGTGGTGTTGAGGGTGTTGGTGATGCTGGTGGTGTTGAGGGTGTTGGGTGATGCTGGTGGTGTTGCTGGTGGTGTTGGTGATGCTGGTGGTGTTGAGGGTGTTGGTGATGCTGGTGGTGTTGAGGGTGTTGGTGATGCTGGTGGTGTTGAGGGTGTTGGTGATGTGGTGGTGTTGCTGGTGGGTGGTGTGAGGTGTGTGGTGATGCTGGTGGTGTTGAGGGTGTTGGTGATGCTGGTGGTGTTGAGGGTGTGTTGGTGATGCTGGTGTGTGTTGAGGGTGTTGGTGATGCTGGTGGTGTTGAGGGTGTTGGTGATGCTGGTGGTGTTGAGGGTGTTGGTGATGCTGGTGGTGTTGAGGGTGTTGGTGATGCTGGTGGTGTTGAGGGTGTTGGTGATGCTGGTGTTGTGATGAGGGTGTTGGTGATGCTGGTGGTGTTGAGGGTGTTGGTGATGGTGTTGGTGGTGGTGTTGAGGGTGTTGGTGATGCTGGTGGTGTTGAGGTGTGGTGGTGATGATGGTGGTGAGGGTGTTGGTGTTGAGGGTGGTGATGCTGGTGGTGTTGAGGGTGATGCTGGTGGTGTTGAGGGTGTTGGTGATGCTGGTGGTGTTGAGGGTGTGGTGATGCTGGTGGTGTTGAGGGTGTGGTGATGCTGGTGGTGGTGTGATGCTGGTGTGTTGGGTGATGCTGGTGGTGTGAGGGTGTTGGTGATGCTGGTGGTGGAGGGTGAGGGTGTTGGTGATGCTGGTGGTGTTGAGGGTGTTGGTGATGCTGGTGGTGTTGAGGGTGTTGGTGATGCTGGTGGTGTTGAGGGTGTTGGTGATGCTGGTGGTGTTGAGGGTGTTGGTGATGCTGGTGGTGTTGAGGGTGTTGGTGATGCTGGTGGTGTTGAGGGGTGTTGGTGATGCTGGTGGTGTGAGGGTGTTGGTGATGCTGGTGGTGTGGGGTGTTGGTGATGCTGGTGGTGTTGAGGGTGTTGGTGATGCTGGTGGTGTTGAGGGTGTTGGTGATGCTGGTGGTGTTGAGGGTGTTGGTGATGCTGGTGGTGTTGAGGGTGTTGATGATGCTGGTGGTGTTGAGGGTGTTGGTGATGCTGGTGGTGTTGAGGGTGTTGTGATGCTGGTGGTGTTGGTGATGCTGGTGGTGTGAGGGTGTGGTGTTGAGGGTGTTGATGTGATGCTGGTGGTGTTGAGGGTGTTGGTGATGCTGGTGGTGTTGAGGGTGTTGGTGATGCTGGTGGTGTTGAGGGTGTTGGTGATGCTGGTGGTGTTGAGGGTGTTGGTGATGCTGGTGGTGTTGAGGGTGTTGGTGATGCTGGTGGTGTTGAGGGTGTTGGTGATGCTGGTGGTGTTGAGGGTGTTGGTGATGCTGCTGGTGTTGAGGGTGTTGGTGATGCTGGTGGTGTTGAGGGTGTTGGTGATGCTGGTGGTTTTAAAGGGTGTTGGTGATGCTGGTGGTGTTGAGGGTGTTGGTGATGCTGGTGGTGTTGACGGTGTTGGTGATGCTGGTGATGTTGAGGGTGTTGGCGATGCTGGTGGTGTTGAGGGTGTTGGTGATGCTGGTGGTGTTGAGGGTGTTGGTGATGCTGGTGGTGTTGAGGGTGTTGGTGATGCTGGTGGTGTTGAGGGTGTTGGTGATGCTGGTGGTGTTGAGGGTGTTGGTGATGCTGGTGGTGTTGAGGGTGTTGGTGATGCTGGTGGTGTTGAGGGTGTTGGTGATGCTGGTGGTGTTGAGGGTGTTGGTGATGCTGGTGGTGTTGAGGGTGTTGGTGATGCTGGTGGTGTTGAGGGTGTTGGTGATGCTGGTGGTGGTGAGGGTGTTGGTGATGCTGGTGGTGTTGGTGAGAGGGTGTTGGTGATGCTGGTGGTGTTGAGGGTGTTAGGGATGCTGGTGGTGTTGAGGGTGTTGGTGGTGTTGAGGGTGTTGGTGATGCTTGTGGTGTTGAGGGTGTTGATGATGCTGGTGGTGTTGAGGGTGTTAGGGATGCTGGTGGTGTTGAGGGTGTTGGTGGTGTTGAGGGTGTTGGTGATGCTGGTGAGGGTGTGGTGTTGGTGATGCTGGTGGTGTTGAGGGTGTTGGTGATGCTGGTGGTGTTGAGGGTGTTGGTGATGCTGGTGGTGCTGGTGGTGTTGGTGGGTGTTGGTGATGCTGGTGTTGGTGATGCTGGTGGTGAGTGGAGATGCTGGTGGTGAGGGTGTTGGTGATGCTGGTGTTGTGGTGAGGGTGTTGGTGATGCTGGTGGTGTTGAGGGTGTTGGTGATGCTGGTGGTGTGTTGTGAGTGGTGGTGGTGTGTGAGTGATGCTGGTGGTGTGTGGTGATGCTGGTGGTGTTGAGGGTGTTGGTGATGCTGGTGGTGTTGAGGGTGTTGGTGATGCTGGTGGTGTTGAGGGTGTTGGTGATGCTGGTGGTGATGAGGGTGGTGGTGATGCTGGTGGTGTTGAGGGTGCTGGTGATGTTGAGGGTGTTGGTGATGCTGGTGGTGTTGAGGGTGTTGGTGATGCTGGTGGTGTGAGTGTGTGGTGAGGCTGGTGAGTGTGTGGTGAGGCTGGTGAGTGTGTGGTGAGGCTGGTGATGTTGGTGTGGTGTGTGAGGGTGTTGGTGATGCTGGTGGTGTGTGAGGTGTGTTGGTGATGTGGTGGTGGTGTTGGTGGTGTGGTGGTGTTGATGCTGGTGGTGTGGTGTGAGGGTGTTGGTGATGCTGGTGGTGTTGAGGGTGTTGGTGATGCTGGTGGTGTTGAGGGTGTTGGTGATGCTGGTGGTGTTGAGGGTGTTGGTGATGCTGGTGGTGTTGAGGGTGTTGGTGATGCTGGTGTGTGAGGGTGTGAGGTGGTGTGAGGTGTGTGTGGTGTTGATGGTGGTTGGTGATGCTGGTGGTGTTGAGGGTGTTGGTGATGCTGGTGGTGTGAGGGTGATGCTGGTGGTGTTGAGGGGTGTTGGTGATGCTGGTGGTGTTGGGGTGTTGGTGATGGTGTGTGTGGTGATGCTGGTGATGTGTGTTGATGGGTGGTGTTGAGGGTGATGCTGGTGGTGTTGAGGGTGTTGGTGATGCTGGTGGTGTTGAGGGTGTTGGTGATGCTGGTGGTGTTGAGGGTGTGCTGTGAGGGTGTTGGTGATGCTGGTGGTGTTGAGGGTGTTGGTGATGCTGGTGGTGTTGAGGGTGTTGGTGATGCTGGTGGTGTTGAGGGTGTTGGTGATGCTGGTGGTGTTGAGGGTGTTGGTGATGCTGGTGGTGTTGAGGGTGTTGGTGATGGGTGGTTTGGTGTTGGTGATGCTGGTGGTGTTGAGGGTGTTGGTGATGCTGGTGGTGTTGAGGGTGTTGGTGATGCTGGTGGTGTGAGGTGGTGGTGGTGTTGGGTGTTGGTGATGCTGGTGGTGTTGAGGGTGTTGGTGATGTGGTGGTGTGTTGAGGGTGTTGGTGATGCTGGTGTGTGTTGATGGGTTGTGATGCTGGTGGTGTTGGTGTGATGCTGGTGGTGTTGAGGGTGTTGGTGGATGCATCAAATAAAAGGTACTTAGCTGTGGGCACTGTGTAAGTATTAGATTGCCGTAATTTCGCATCCCAGGCTCCGGTGAACCTATCCTGGATTGATGCGTTTCAAGTTGGCTGATCACGTGTCGTCAGGAACCAGTCTAGGGGTCCCTTATTTAACACCAGCACTAGTTGAAGATATTATCTGCAAGGTCGTTCACGCCTCACAGTGGCGGCTTTCCATCTGTAGATAGACACACGTGTCCTATTTGCGGACAATGGCGTCTTTTGGTGCGTACGTTAAGCGCAGGTCTGCCTCTCTCCGGTTCCCACGTGTACGCGCACCGACTCCCTCACCGAGTGTGTATGGCGTCGCGTCCCTCCCCCCACGCCGAGTCGACGTTCATTACACAAAATTATTGGCATGAACATTAATATTTCTCGCATTCGCGCTTGAAACTCTAAAGACTGGACGGGTTTATTATTTAGAGGAACGAAATATTATTATTTAACTATTTAAGAATAGTAAAGATACAAGGGAGAGGAATTAATGTCTCCCCATAGCATTCATTGATGACGTTAACACTATCGCGAGGTAGACGGTATAATTCTAACGCTCTATTCGGCTTTTAGTTAGAGAACAATTCGTCTGCAATCAGTTGTCATACAGAATGCCTTAATTATGGAGAATCGTATTTAATTCTCACACAAATTGTATATAATGTGTTTTACTGTAAAGAAATCTGACGCAATACTAGCGTTTAGATGACGTAAGAATTCTAGCCTAATGCACAGATGAATTATTAGTACAGGAGAATTCTACGAGTTGTTAATTTTACTTATTAAATATTAATATGATTAGTAATAAGTAATGAGAATACAACAATGTTGTATTCGATGTTGGAAATATCCAACATAACTCCGGGGGGGATTCCCAGGGTCGCAGTGTACTGTGTTGTACTGACCTATCCCGAAGTAATATTAAGATTAACACATTAGTATGTTAGTATGTAGTACACACATAACGAACGTCCCGGATTTATCAAGGACTTACAAGAATTTAAGTCTTGTTATTCACATGTCAACTGAAACATGTTGTAGCCTACACAATATTTATAAATTTAACTCTCCCAATTTAAACTAACAGAATCTACAGTGATGCGATATCTTGGGTCATAGTGACGTGTAATGTTTCGTTACGCGATATCACATCGTAGTATCAGTACAGTTTCCTTAGGGGGAAATGAAGGAAATTATTCTTCTCCAGAGTTATAATAGGCTCGCAAAATTCCGCCTACATTGTTGAGCTGCAGCTCTAGTGGGACGGTTGCTTGGAGGAACAGGTTCATTGTCCTCTGAAATTACTGGGGAAGCTGGATTTGGCTGATATTCTTGTTCAGTCAGTTCTAGGGGAACCAGCTTCTCTAAAGTTTTTAGAGTAGTGTGCCCTTGCATAAGACTTTAACCACTCTTAGGACACCTTGTCGATCTGGGTGGATGGTGACGATTTTTCCTATAGGCCACTCGGACCTTGGTCCATCACTGTCGACTAGTACAAGGTCTCCAGGTTTTAATTGTACCTTATTGTAAGGACTCGAAGCTCCGTAGTGGTATTCTCGTAGAGCTGTGAGGTATTCTCGAGGTCCACACCTCATTCCACCTGTTGATAACTCTAGAAAGATGTTGGTAGCTTTCCACCAAGTCTCCTCGAGTCACATGGGATGGGTCTACTGGGTCTTCTTCGACTAAGGAATGAGAGGGCTCAATGACCTCCATGGATCAAGTGAGAGGGGCTCAGTGGTTCTCTCTGGGTGTAATCATCAGACAGGTAGGTGATCGGGCGGTTATTGACTCGCGCCTCGATTTCTACAACAATAGTTGGAGTTCTGAGTAACTGACCCTTTGTCGGTGTAACGTTTTCCGTAGACATCTTTTGACTGTGCCTACCATTCGCTCATAGAACCCACCTTGCCAAGGGGCTCTTGGTGCTATGAATTTCCAGTGACATTGTCTTCTTTGTAAGACTGATTGCACTTCAGGGTGGTTCCAGACTTCTCGTAAACAGCTTTCTCCCGCTACAAAATTAGATCCGTTGTTGATATCATTAATCTAGGACATGATCGACGGGCAGCAAATCTGCGGCGAAAGCTTGAATGAACGCTTCAGCACTCATGTCTGGGGTGACCTCTAAGTGTACACCTCTGGTTGTAGCACAGGTAAAGAGACAAATGTACGCTTTCACTGGTATATTATCTGGGTTACCAGTGAGGAGTAAGGCTCCTGTATAATCTACTCCAGTGGTTTCGAATGGACGAAGATGAACTACTCGCTCTTCTGGGAGTGGAGGAGGTCTGGGTAAGGACAGACTCTAGCGTCGTATCTCTTACAGATTACACAAGATTTAATAATGGTCTTACAGTCTGACGACCTTGAGGAAGCCAGTACTTTTGTTTAAGATCGGTGAGAGTATCTAAAACTCCACCATGTAGGGTACCATATTGATGGTGATTAAGACAAAGTTT